>PVKM010025005.1:0-20194 GCA_004027735.1 Carollia perspicillata
TGGGGCAGCCCATGTCCCTATGTTGTCATGCTGTGGGGCAGGGGTCCAAGAGGGAACAGTGCCTCTTGTTCAACTCTCTGCCTGCTTTTAGTCACTTCTCCTGCTACCCACAAACAAATTGGGCCCTTCTGGTGCTGATTCCCAGTTGGGTGGGTTTGTGTACGTTCTAGGACCCTGTGGGTCTCTCCAACTAACTGTCCTGTGAGGCTGGGAGTTTCTGCCACGGCAACCCCCACAGGTGTTTTCAGTCAGAGGTTTTGAAGCTTTATTTCCCCACACTGGAATGCTGGGTTGTGCAGTCTGTCTTTCTCCCCAGTTTTTCCTTCCGGTTTATCTGCACACAAATGTGGGACTTCCCAGTCTGCCAGTCACTGCCTTGCCCAGTCCTCCAGCCACTCACTACCTTGCCTCGAGTCCTCTCCACCCGCCTACTCATCTCTGCCCCTCCACTCATCTCCGCCCCTCCTACAGGTCCGGATGGATGTTTCTTCTTTAACTCCGTAGTGGCTGGACAGTTTGATTTTCTGTCAGTTCTGGTTGTTGTTTGTTTTTAAATTTGTTGTTGTCCTTCTTTTGGTTGTGTGAGGAGGCACAGTATATCTACCTACACCTCCATCTTGGCGGGAAGTCCATGTTTAGGATTTTAAAATAAGATTTTACCTGTGTTTAATAGATCTACCTTGAGTCTGGGCTTTTAAGCCTGCTCTGCTTTATAAGCAGAAAGAGGGAAATGACAAGAACTAATAATCAAGAAGAGCAAGGATCTGAAACTGTCATAACATTACTGTTCAAAGACATGTATAGGCAAAATTACTTGTGCATTATATAAGTGAAAATATTATTGAGACATTTTCTCATTTGACCAACTTTTTTAAAAAAAAGTTCTTATACTCCTCTGGTTATCATTGCTGCTTTGGGAGGTGGTGATAGGGAAATTATCCACAGAGGCTGGTATGCCCCTAGTTAAACCCAACAAAGCAAGCATTACCTTGGTAAAATCACTATAATCCAAAGGTGATAATGAGTTTTAGCAAAAACTTATAGCCTACAACATCTTCTATTCAATGAGAGTAAGAGTATGGATCCCAAGTGATTATGTCATATCTGAAGATTCAAGTTATTTTTGTTTTCATTCTCTCATTTCCTGTTCTTCATGCATATCAGATCTCTCCCTCCCTGCAGTCACTTCAAATCGTGGCTGCACATTGTATCACCTGGGAAGCGTTTCCACATCCTCTAAGCTCAGAGCACACCCCATACTGAGTAAACCCCCTTCTCTTTGTTGGAGAATAAGGTGTCTAGGATCTAGAAATCCGTAATTTTTAAAGCTCCACAGGTGATCTCCTTGACAGCCAAGGGTGTTATCCCATGGTATCAGATAGAGTCATGGCACCAGTAAGGGCAATGGCCATATTAGTTTCCAGCACAGATACACAGCACAAAACGTCGACACTCAAACCTTTAATGAATGAATGAATTTGTTTCTATTTTTAACATTGAATCTAATGTGGAAAGTATGTAAAGTATTATATTTTGTATATTGTAAAAGCTCAAATATATATTTCAGATTCATTGTGAATTTATATGCTCAAAAAGGCACAGTATGTATTAATAAGCATTACCAGTTTCCACCAGACTTCACAAGGTCTTAAATTTACCAGAAAAAGAGGTCAGTCTGGGGGGAGGAGAATAAGAAGATATGATAATTGTGAACTGCTACTAGATAGCTAGACCTGTCTTTTTAGTTAGTAGAATTATTTTCCTGTATTGTTTCCTAAGCTATCTTCTTTCCCTTATCTTTTCTTTCTAATAAGTTGTAAACTCCTAATTATGCCTTCAACCTAGAGAAATAATGGCTTTTTTCCAAGCACTCAGGAATACTACCTGTTCACTTATGAAACAGTTGTTCGAAGTTTGGAAAGAAATACGGATATATGCTTCAGATTGTGTTCTGTCTAGATAGACACACTGTCTGCCTGTGTGCTAGCCATAAGATTTTAGGGGAAGCTACTTACCTTCTGTGTGCCTTGGTTTTCTCATCTGTGAAGCTGAGATAGACACCTATCTTACAGTATTACTGTGAGGATTAAATGAGATAGATATGTGGCACTTAACGTGGTGACTCCTGGTAACATATAAGTAAGTGCCTAATCAATGCATATGGTTGCTGTTGTTTCTGCAGCTGCCATTCTTGTCGGAACACATACAATACAAACTTCTCAATACAGAGGTTGCTCAGGTATTCAGTCTAGTTCACACATGTTCATTTAGACTGTGGCATACTTAATGTAATTAAATTTGTTCTTGTATGCCAGGAATATTCTAAAACGTCTACCACCATTGACAACCCTGTTAAAGTGAATAGCTAATGATAACTAAGATTGATTACCTTTCCTCCTTCCTGTTTTCCAAGAAAGATATAACTCAATAGATTCAGCTGAAAGAGCACAGTGGGAACTAGGAGGAGAAAGGGTGATGGGTGTTTGAATCAGCAATTTGGAGTGGAGGGTAGTTATTTTTGATGTCTTGGTTAGTAAGGGACAAGTCAGGGGTCTACATATTACACAGTACCTCATTTAAAGTTACGATGGAAAAGGTTTAAAATGACTCTTTGTGACCCATCATTGAAACCACATTTATGTTAGTGGTTAAAATGTGTACCAAGTTCCAAAGTACCTGACTCTAAAACAAATTTTTGGACATATCCCTTTGTAAGTTGGAAACTATTTTCATAAACTAGTGCTTAAAGAAACATTTAATACTTCTTGCTTTAATATAGAAACATTTACTTGTTCTAAACTTTATATGTACTTTATTTCTTGGAGTATTTTTAGATTCACAGCAGAACTGAGCAGAAAGTGTAGAGTTCCTGTATATCTGCTGTGCCTGCAGGCACCACCTCCCACTGCCAGTATCCCACGCCACGGCTACGTTCATTACAGTGGATGAACCTACATTTGACACAGTACTGCCACTCGGAGTCTGTGGTTTACAGTAGGCTTGGCTCTTGCTGTTCTGTATTCTTTGGGTTTTTGACATGTATAATGACATTCACTCTTATGCAGTCTTTACACTGTCCTAAAGATCCTCTATGTGTGGCCTATTAAGCCCCTCCCTCCCCAGATAACCCTAGCGTCTACTGGTTTTTATTTTTATTTTCTACTGACTCCATAGTTTTGCCTTTTTTACTATGTTGTGTGGTTGGAATCAGATAAAATGTAGCCTTTTTAGATTGGCTTCTTCCCTTAGTAATGAATTAAGATCCCTACTTTTTTTCATGGTGTGATAGCTCATTTGTTTTGAGTGCCAAATAATGTTCTGTCAGCTGTATGTACCAGTTAATTTACCCGTTTGCCTACTAAAAGACATCATGGTTGCTTCCAACTTCTGGCCATTATGAAGCTGCAGTGAACATGTGTATGTTTTTGTGTGGACATAAGTTTTTAGTTCATGAAATATCAAGAACAATTGCTGGATAGTATGGTAAGAGTATGTAGTTTTGTAAGAAACTGTCAAACTGTCTTCCAAAGTGGAAGTACCATTTTTCATTCCCAGCAGCAATGAATGAGAGAGTTACTGTTGTTACCACATCCTCCAGCATGTGATACCATTGTTTTGAATTTTGGCCATTCTAATAGGCCATTCCTGCTTTAATTTTCAGTGTTTTAATGACATGTCTTAGTTTGTTTGGACTGCTCTAACAGAGTACCCTTAATGGGCTTAGTTGCTTATAAACAACAGAGTTTTTTTCTCACAGTTCTGGAGGCTGCAAACTTCAGCCAAGATTTGGTGTCCGGTTAAAACCTGCTTTCATAGACAGCTATCTTCTTGCTGTGTCCTTCCATAACAAAAGGGGCAAGGGAGCTCTGGGGGTTTCTTTCTTTCTTTTTTTTAAAGATTTTATTTATTTATCTTTAGAGGGGAAGGGAAGCAGAGAAGGAGAGAAATATCAATGTATGGTTGCCTCTCGTGTGTCCCCTGCCAGGAACTGGCCTGCAACCCAGGCACATGCCCTGACTGGGAATCGAACCACGATCCTTTGGTTCGTTAGGCCCGCACTTAATCCACTGAGCTACACCAGCCAGGGCTGGGGGTTTCTTTTGTAAGGGTACTAATTTAATTCATGGGGGCTATATCCTCATGACCTAATCACTGTCCAAAGGTTCCCCTCCTAATAGCATCACATTGGGGGTTAGGATTTCCACATCAATTTTGGAGGCACGCAAAAATTAAGTCCATACTAACGTAGAATGTTGAACATCTTTTCATGTGTTTATTTGCTGTCTTATATCTTCTTTGGTGGGGTATTTGTTCAGGTCTTTTGTCCATTTTTAAATTGGGTTGTTCATTTGCTTATTGGGTTTTTGTATGTCTTAGATAACAGTCCCTTTATCAGATGTACAAAGGATCATACTAGAATACTATATGCCAGCAATTCAATAACCTAGGAAAAATGGATAACTTCCTAGAAATATAACCTGCCTAGATTAAATCATGAAGAATTGGAAAATCTAAATAGGCCCATCAGCAGTGAGAAACTTGAAACAACCATCAAAAACCACTTAAAAATAAAATACAGGACCAGATGGCCTCACTAGTGAATTCTACCAAACATTCAAAGATTTGAAACCTATCTTTCTCAAACACTTCCAAAAAAAGAAGAGGCAGTATTTCCTAACACATTTTTTGAAGCCAGCATAACCCTGATAACAAAACCTGGCGAGGATAACCCTCCCCAAAAGAAAACTACAGACCGGTATGTCTGATGAATGCAGATGCAGAAATTCTAAACAAAATACTAGTAAATTGAATACAATACATTAAAAAATAATACATCATGATCAAATGACATTCCAGGGGTACAAGGGTAGTTCAACATATACAAATTGATCAATGTAATACACCACATTAACAAAAGAAAGGATAAAAAATCACATGATCTTATCATTAGATTCAGAAAAAGTTACCCTAACTGGTGTAGCTCAGTTAGTTGGTTGGATGTTGTCCTGTAGAGTGAAAGGTCCCTGGTTTGATTCATGGTGAGGGCACATGCCTGGATTGTGGGCCTGCTCCCAGGTAGGGGCATGTGCAAGAGACATTTGATTGATGTTTCTCTCCTCTTCTTTGTCCCACCCTCCCCACCCCAGAATAAATAAATAAAATGTTTAAAATATATATGCAGAAAAAGGATTTGATAGGATACAACATCCATTTATGATTAAAACACTCAATCAAGTAGTAATAGAAGAAAAGTACCTCAACATAATAAAGACCATATATGACAAACCAATATCATACAATATCATATTCCAATATGATATCATATCATATACTCAAAAGTGAAAAACTGAAAGCTTTTCTTCTAACATAAGAACAAGACAGGGATGCCCTCTCCTACCTCTCTTATTCAACATAATGCTGGAAGTCCTAGCCAGAGCATTCAGGCAAGAGAAAAAAATAAAAGGCATACAAATTGAGAAGAAGTATGTGTCAGTTTTTGCAGATGACATGATTTTATACATAAAACACCCTAAATACTCCACTGAAAAACTATCAGAAATAATAAATACATTAAAGTTGCAGAATAAAAAATAAAAGTACACAAATCCATAGCTTTCTTATATATTAGCAATGAAACTTCAGAAAAAGAAATTTAAAAAATTCCTTTTGCATTTGCAACCAAAAGAATCAAATACCTAGGAATAAACTTAACAAAGGATGTGAAAGATGTATGTACCGAAAATTACAGAGCATTATTAAAAGAGATTGAAAAAGATACAGTGAAATGGAAAGATGTTATGTGTTCATGGATTGGAAGAGTCATAGTTAAAATGGTCATATTACCCAAAGAAATACACAGATCTAATGTAATCTCCATCAGAATCCCAATGTTATTTTTAAAAGAAATGTAACAAAAAGTCATCAAATGTATATGCAATCATAAAAGACCACAAATAGCCAAAGCAATCCTGAGAAAAAAGAATGAAACCCAAAATATCACATTACCTGACCTCAAATTATAGTATTGAGCTATTATAATCAAAACAGCAGAAAAACGCATACAAAGATTATTGGAACTCTGAAAATTGAGAGCCCAGAAATAAAAACACACGTATACGGGCAAATAACTTTTGACAAAGGTAAAAACATACAGTGGAGAAAAGATAGCCTCTTCCATAAATGATGAGAAAAATGGAAAGCCACATGTGTAAGAATGAAACTCGATTAGTCTGTCCCCATGTAGAAAAATATAATTCAAAATAGATTGAAGACCTAAATACAAGTTCTGAAACAATAAATTACAAGGAAGAAAACATAGGTACTAAGCTTATTACACTTATTTTACTTGGTTGTGGAGAACATTTTGTGAAAGGCAAGGGAGGTAAAAGCAAAAATAAACAAATAGAACTGTATCAAACAAAAAAGCTGCACAGCAAAAGAAACAAGACAACCAAACAGAAATAGCAGCCACCGATAGGAGATGACTTTTGCAAATAACAGCTCCAACAAAGGGTTAATATCCAAAATATATAAAGAACTCATAAAACTCAACACCAAACAATCCAATTAAGAAATGGGCAGAGTACCTGAACAGACACCTCTCCCAAGATGTGCAAATGGCCAGCAGATATATGAAAAGATGCACAACTTCACTAGCTGTGAGGGAAATGCAAATCAAAACTATAATGAGATACCACCTCACACCTGATAGAATGGCTGTTTATCAACAAGACAAGTAATAACAAGTGTTAGGTTGTGGAGGAAAGGGAACCCTCATTCATTGCTGGTAGGAAAGTATACTGATAAATGGTCTATGGAAAATAGTCTGACAGTGCCTCAACAAATGAACAATGGAGCTACCATACAGCCCAGCAATCCTTCTTCTAAGTATCTACTTGAAAAACTCAAAATCATGTATTTACAAAGATATATGCCACCCTTATGTTCATTGCAGCATTATTCACAGTGGCCAACAACACATGGAGTCAAAATGCCCTTCAATAGAGGATTGATAAAGAAGATATGGTACATATATACAATGGAATACTACTCAGCCATAAGAAAAGATGAAATATGGCAGTGCCATTTGCAACAACATGAATGGACCTTGAGAATAGTATGCTAAGTGAAATAAGTCAGAAAAAGCTAAGAACCATATGGTTTCACTCATAGGTGGGATATAAAACTGATGCTCGTGGACACACTCGTATGATGGTTACCAGAGGGAAGGAGGTGGGGGTGTAGTGGGAGTGGATCGCCTAATATACAGCAACAAGATATGGTTTGATTCTGGTGATGGGCAACACAATGCAGTATACAGATCTTGTGTCATAGAAATGTGCAGTTAAAACCTATATGATCCTATTAACCAGTGTCACCCCAATAAATTTAATTTTTAAAAAGAATTCTATATATCTTGGATAACAGTCCTTTATCAGATTTTTCTTTTGCAAATATTTTCTCCCAGACTGTGACTTGTCTTCTCACACTGTGACACTATCTTTTGCAGAGCCGATTTTAACTTTAATGAAGCCCAGCTTATCAATTATTTTTCATGAATCATGCCTCTGGTGTTGTATCTAAAATGTTGTCGCCATGTCCAAGGTCATTTAGGTTTTCTTCTATGTTTTCTTGTAGGAGTTTTATAGTTTCACATTTTATTTTAGGTCTTTGATCCATTTTGAGTTAACATTTGTGAAGTGTGTAAATTTTTGTCTAATTTTTTTTTACATGTGGATGTCGAGTTGTTCCAGCACATGTTTTTGAAAAGACTGTATATTCTCCATTGTATTGCCTTTTTTCCTTGTCAAAGATCACTTTTGACTTTATTCATGAGGGGTCTATTTCTGTTCTCTTTTCTGTTCAGTTGATATATTTGTATATTTTTTTGTCAAGACTGGGCTCTCTTGATTACTGTTACTTTATACTAAGTCCTGAAATTGGGTAAGTGTCAGTTCTCTGACTTTGTTCTCCATCAGTACTGTGCTGGCTATTCTGGTTCTTTTTCCTTTCCATTTGAACTCCAGAATCAATTTGTTGATATACACAAAATAACTTGCTGGGATTTGCGTGGGGATTGCATTGAAATTATAGGTCAAGTTGACAATATTGACTCTTCTTACCCATGAGCATAGAGAGTCTATTTATTTATTTATTTATTTATTTAGTTAGTTAGTTAGTTAGTTAGTTCTTTGATCTTATTTACACTTTTAATAGATTTTTGTGTTAATATATAGCGGTTTAAAATTTAGTCAAAGTAAAGTCTTTTAATGTTATATTGATATGGCATCTTAGCGAAATATGGCTGTTTTATTTTTGTAGCCATAAAATTAAACTGATCCTTAAATAAGAACTTTGTATAGTAAGATTTTTACAATTTTAAATTCATACTATACACATAGCAATTTTTATCTTAGCAATTTAAAATAGGACTCTCAACACATACCACTTTTCATAGTTATATCAAGTCCAACTTAAGTCTTTGTTATAGTCTTTTCTCAATGAATTTAGTTCAGCTCATTTTAAGATAAGACTTTTTGCCATAGGGTTAAAAAGCATGCAGAGTTTAGTACAAACCTTTGCATATTTGTCTTAGTATGGAATTAAAAGTTCTGTATGTTAAAAGCATGTATTTGTCAATTGAATCCATTATTAAATTAAGCATTTGAAAGTTCTTATAGGGAATCATTCCAGTGCTGGAAAAGTAGAGTATTCATGATTTTTGCAGTAACAGTAATAGGTAAAAAAATATGAAAGTGATGAGAAATTGGTTTTTTAAAGCTATCGGTCCTTATGCTGCTAAAATCTATAATAGTGTCATTTGTTAGCATCAAGAGCAGCTAGTAACAGAAAATTACCAGGTGCAAGTGTGTCACTGTCTAAACTTCCTATGTTGTTTTGTGGAGAAGAGAAAATAGCTTATGGGAAATGTAATATTTAAAATGAGGAAATCAGTGTTTGCAGGGGAAAAACAGTAGAATAAGAGTACTTTTCATTTTCTTAATATTATTTTAGACAAAAAATTGAGTGCTCAATTATGGAATTTAACAGTTCATCCTTTTTTGGCATTACTGCATCTTGAGATTTCAATAAGCAAAGCTCCTAATATTTTTGTCTCTGCTTTTCCATATCACAACTGGAATGAATTTTACTTTTGCCATATGAGTCAAGTAAATTGCTATATAAATGAACCCTTTCTTATGAAGGGAATATAAGAAGCTCCATTTCCTTTCCTCTCCTCCATCCCTTTCTCCTGTGTGTCTCCTTCCCTCTCCCCTTTTCCATTCTTCCTCCCCTTCTCTCTTCTTCTCCCCATCCCCATTAAACTTGCATTACAAAATCTCCCTTTCTTTTCTTAGTCAAATCCCACAACTCTTCAGTTACTTTGAGTTATTAAAATACTTACAACTTTTAGGATGTAAAAAGCTCATTTCATCTCTTGTCATCTTACAGAGCTTATATTCTAGTGGGGGCAAACAATAAGTAACGTATTGAATAAATAGATAAGATATATAATATGTTAAGAGAGTGATAGATGCTATGGAGAATAAGTAGGAAGATGTGAAATGTGGGGATTATCGTGTGGAGGAAACTATGTAGATATCTCGAAGAGGAACATCATTGAGGCAGACACACAACCGGTACAGAGGCCTTGAGGTGAAAGTGTACATTGTGTGTTGGAGAAACAGGTTACTAGTTGAACTGGGAAGAGAGGAGAAGATAAGAAAGGTGGTGGGGGTTGTAGTGGCAAATTGTGTAGTGCATGGTAGGGTCATAAGACTTGGACTTTATTTAACACAGGATAAGAAGGCAAGCCTTTGGAGGGTTTTGACCAGAATTATATGATCTGACTTACTTTTTAACTATCATTCTGTGTGGTTGTCATATTGAGAAAAGACCACTATGGTGGCCCTAGGGTCAAAGGTAGGAAACAAGTAGGCTATTGTAATTAACCATGCAGAAGATGCTGGTGTTTTTGAATCAAGATTGACTGGTAGGAGTAGGGAGTGTTAGAATTTTGGGTATGTTTTGAAGATAAACCCAATAAAACTTGCTGATGAACTGGATGTGGGGTAGAAAGAATGTTGTTGAGGATTGGGTCCTAAGGCTTTTATACCAACAAACTGGAAGGAAGACTGGAGTAGCCATTAGATGAAATAGGGAAGATTGTAGGAGGAACTCAATGTGGGACATGTTAAACTTGAGGCACTCTTCATAGTTATTAAATATAAAGACTGTTGAGTAAGCATTTTGATGTATAGTCTGGAATTCAGGATAGGAAATCTAGGCTGGAGATACAGATTTGGGAATTAACAGCTTATTGGCACTATTAGAAGCCATAAAAGTTCATGAGCTCACCGAAAGAGAAGTTGTAGGTAGAAAAGAAAAGAGGTCCAAGAACTGAGCTCTTGAGAACTGGCAATTTTTAGAAGTTAAAGAGAAAAAGAAGAACAATAGTGATTGAGGAGAGGCTAGGAAAGTTAGGTGGAAAACCATTAGGTTATTCTAGCTAAAAAATAAGAGAAAGTGTATTAAGGAGGAAGAAGTGATCAACTGTGTTAAATGTTGCTGGACCATTTAAATAAGATAACGATTTGAGAAATGAGCATTGGGTCTAGTGATGATGTCATTTGTGACTGGATGACAGCTGTTTAATGGGATGATGAGAGGAGTAAAAGCTTGTGGAGACATTGAGGTGGAAGCTAGAAGGAGTGGAGGAATAGAGGTTTGTTTTTACTAAGGTTGAGGAAATGGCACTTTGGTGTTCTTATGGGTGTGGTTCTCAAGAGAGGTAAAAATAGATGATCCAGGAGGGAGTTTAGAATGGCTGAAGTTTTGTGCTTGTCAGAAAGAAAAAGAAAGAGATTGAAAACTGTTGTAAATAGCACCTGTCCTGAGATTGTCAGCATTTATCTCCCATTTTCTCCCTAGCTGTGAAGCCTCATTTGGCAGGTCAGATGCTAGCCTATAAAATGCTTTGTTTGAGTTAGGATGGAATCACTCCTATACCTAATGCCTCCTCTATGTCCTTTCCATATCCCTCCTTTAAAAAAAAAAAGGTCTAACTAGCAAGTGACACTTTTGTGAGAAGGAAAAAGAACCACTTATTCCAATAAGGCAGCTAACACAAGGGCTGGGTTTTTAGCCCTTACTTACCTTAAGCTAGATGTCCTTCGAACAGTAAAGGAGTCACTACTGTAAGCTGCAGCCCTCCTCAGTCTACTCCATGACAAAGGGAAAGTCATATTTAATATTCCGCTGTAATAAATATCTCTTTTATACTGTGGCAAAATAGCATGATAAGTGAAAAAGGAAATTCAGAAGGATAAGTGAAAAGGAAATTCAGAAACCAAAAGTTTAGTATGGGAATCCCAGCTCTTCTACCAACTGGCAAAAGGTATTTAAAATGGATCATTTAGTTTCTGTGCCTTAATTTCTTCAGGCATAAAGGGTCGGGTTTGCACTCAACCAAATCCTTTCCCTTCCGAAATTCTGTGATTCATTAAAATTTAGTGATCTACTACTCAATTTCACTTCAACCATGTGAAGGACAACATGGTTCTGCTAAGAACCAAAAAATATTACTCAGGAAATTTGGTTTCTTGAGTTCTCACATAAATAATTTGCATTTGACTAGAGATTAAATTTGAT
Source organism: Carollia perspicillata (assembly GCA_004027735.1). Taxonomy (NCBI): domain Eukaryota; kingdom Metazoa; phylum Chordata; class Mammalia; order Chiroptera; family Phyllostomidae; genus Carollia; species Carollia perspicillata. The sequence goes on from PVKM010025005.1 coordinate 11,653, forward strand.
GTAGCAGCACTGAAATTTTAAGAGGACATAAAGGAAAACCAAAATACAAACTAGTTCATAGACTTTGTCCAAATTCTCTCTGCATTATTTTGTAGCTCTGGGACATATGGAAAGTTATTTAACGCTCCAAAACTTAGTTTCCTCATCTAAAAAATAGGAGTAACAGTACCTACTTCATAGATTTGTAAGAAGGATTAAATGAGCTGTACACTGTGATGCTGTGACCAATGCCTGGCTTATAATAAAGATAAAGTAAACCTTAGCTAACATTACTACTACTACTACTGCTATTACTATTACATGACAGGTAGAGTTTAGAAACATTTTAGTAAAGTAGCTATCCTATAAAAGTCTCTGACACTATAATTTAATTTTATAATGGTTATCATTAGGAACTAAGGGAAAAGTTGACTGAGAAGAGGAAATGCCAGTGAATCAAGTTTAACTTTTTTTCTCCGCAAAATTGATAACCTGTTTTGTATATCTTTAGTTACAATAAAAATTCATTTAGGGAGTATACTGATTCTCAAATGATGACAGAATGAGCCATTACTGTAATTAGTTCCAGTTGCTGTGATACTTAAAACTTATGAAGTAGTATTGTGTTCAAAAATATATTTTCCCTAAATAGGCTGAAGGAATAACATTTTCTTTGTCACATATAACTTCCTTAAAGTTAGATTTTTGAAGCATCCTGTGTTTCGATTATACCATCAAGCTTTCTACACCCTTTCTATATGTGCTTTTTCAGAGCACATATTTGATTATTGATAGCGTCACTTACCTGATGTTTACAGTTCATAGTTTGTTTTACAGAATTAATAAGATATACTTAAAATCATTTTAGGTTATACTGAATGCTGTATTGTAATTATTGTGGTTGATTTATTAATGATGGACTAATTTTACATCAAACATGCAGATCATTTCTAAACTGGTCACTTTAAAAGAAGAAAAGCTTTATGTAATACATTAGCTTAGAAAGTCAAGGTAATTAATGATGTAAAAGTTAGGGAAAAGTGAAAGTCTGTAAGGTAAATTTGAAGAATTTTAAGGAGTATCACATGGGCCTTAACTGACAAATAATCGTGAATTTAGATTTTAGTTGAATTATCTTGTTTGTCTTTTGTAAATGAAATGAGTTGCACACAGTGCAGTGTACCTGGGATTTAGTAGCACCTTAGCATTCAGACCTTGGTTTCTAAAACCTTCCCACTAAAAGGAACCAGGGATCCTTGCAGAAATGGCTGATTGCGAGGCAGGGAGCCTGAGAGTAAGGAAGTGTTCAAAGAAACTGAGGGTGAGCTGTCACCAGATGATAGGGGCCATTTTGAAGAGGTTCTCACTCACCAAATCTGGGTAATTTGAGCATCAAAATAATTAAAGGTTGTAATGAACTATAAAGCAGCATTAGGAAAGCAATGGGGATTCATGAGATCTCACTGGTAGTATACACATTCATACAAATGGGGCTAAAGAGCCACCTGGTAAAGGTGATTTTAGTAGCTCATTTCCGCCAAGACTCACAGTGGATCTTAAATCTAGGGGAGAAAATGATGAAGACCATGATATTTGCATGGTCTTAAAGTGTTTGTCCAAAGGTTGCCTCATAGTTGTAGTGGAAAGGTATTAAGTAAGCAGTAGGAATATTGGACAGCACTTGATTGGGCAGTGAAAATTAGCGTCACCATTTAGGGACAGGTGAATACCCTGTGCTTCCGGGTGTGATACCCTGAGAAGAACACATCACCACTTATGTACTATTCTGGCCACTGAGGCACCACCTGTAAATGATCCTGAGGACAAGTTCAAACAAGTTCAAAATGATGAGCATTCTTTTAAAAAAAGAATTGTATTAAAAAATGTTAGTGTTATAAAAGTCAAAGAAAGGCTGAAAGGCTTTTTTATATTAAGCCTATAAAGGTGCATGACATAGATGATTCCAAGACTAAATGCTATATCTGGAGAAAAATTATAAGTTTTTTTAAGGCCTTACTGGATCAGTTGACAATTTTTTGTAGATCATAGGTTTTAAGTATTATATTGATACTATATTTACTGAACTGTGGCTGTATTGCAATTGTATTGGAGGTTGTTTAGGAAATGCACACTAAAGTATTTATGGCGAAGGGGTTATGATGATTCCACTTAACTCTCAAAGGCTCAGGAAAAGCACTTCGTGTGTGTGTGGGTGTGGGGGTATTCATGTACATGTACCTGTGCATAGGAGCAGGGTGATGAAGCAAATGGGGCAGAATGGTAACACAAAGAGATCTGGGTAAAGTTTCATAGATGTTCTTTGTCGTAATTTTTCTCTAAGTTTTAAATATTTCCAAATAAGTGTATATACATGCATGCACTAATTGTAGCTCAGTTCTTATTGCTCTAGGTTGCTGATTTAGCTTTAATATTTAATTGGTTTAAGATGTTAAAATTCACTGCTTACAGATATACATATTGATTTTTAATTTCTCTTAAATAGTGCTGGGCCTAAAGGAGATAACATTTATGAATGGAGATCGACTATACTTGGTCCACCAGGTTCTGTATATGAAGGTGGTGTATTTTTTCTGGATATCACATTTTCATCAGATTATCCATTTAAGCCACCAAAGGTAAGAACCTTAGAAGTACATTCTTTAATATTTATCCTTCTCCTCTAAAATCCGTGTATTCTAGCACTTGAGTGTATATTGATGTAATAATTTTAATTTCATTGTTTTTGATGGATTGATACGGAAACTCATGCACTAAGTTTAATACTATGAAAGTAATTGATTTCTGCCTTTTACACATAACTCGGTAATCAGCAAAAGAGGGTTTGTTTATTGTAAATAAAAGTACAAGGGGGGACCCAAAAAACCCCTGCAATTTAAAAAAACATATGTATTTATTCTTACATTTTAAACTTCCGTCACCTTCAAGGTACTCTCCATTTGATGGAATACACCAATTGAGACATTTTCTCCACTGCTCAAAACAGTTTTTGAACTTCTTGGTTTTGATGCTTTTTAGTGCTTCTGCTGTTTTTTTGTTTCACCTATTCCACATTGTCCAAATGTTTCCTTTTGAGGACTTTTTTCATTTGGGGAAGCAAAAGAAAGTCAGAGTGAGATGGGATGAATAGGGAGCACGCCATTTTTGGCTAAAAATTGCTGAACACGCAGTGTGGTATGGGCAGGTGCACTCAAAAATCACCCATCATGTAATGGGTGAACACGTTGAAAGAGCCTTCAAAAAAAATTCACTAAAGCCAAACACAGCCTGTCACAACAACACCAGCTGCTACACTGATCCAGATGGGTTCCTGGAACACTCACCTAGTGGGGGAAACCTGTACTACAAGGGGCCTGCCCTCCAGAAGATAATTCTGGATTTTTTAGCACCCCCCGCCTTACATACCACTCTGCACATCATTAAAGCAGAGGAAGTTTTGGTTTTAGATATGAGGGAAAATATGCTATGAACCTTCCTTAGAAACATGAAAAGTAAACCTGTGTGACAGCTTCTGGAAATAAGGATTAAATAACTTGAACTTTGTGCTAAGTATCATACCTTATCTTTATAGATGAGCAAAATGTAGAAAACCATGGCAAAGGAGAGAGACTAATACTATTTAACAAACTTACTTTGTGCTCTCTGTAGGTAGAATGTAGTAATGGGAGTCAGGATTGCTAGGTGACTTAGTGCCTCCTTGTTGTATCTGACTGTGAATTAGATGATAACAGAGAAGGATTGAGTTGTGCCTTGTAATGAATGGCAATTGTTTCTCGAGTCTTAAACATAAGTTACTTAAATAGATTCCTCCTCTTGGCTTCTCATTATAAAGTGGTCAGGCTAGCTGGTAAAAACTACAGATACTAAGCCTGAGCACAATTATTCTTCACTTGATCTTAACCAGAAAGCCTAGAGGCAAGGAGCATAATTATTCTTTAGTTACAAAGATTTATGACATGTTAGGGAAAAGTTGGTTACCAAGCCCTTAACTATGATGAAGTGTTTTCTTTTTCAATGTAGTTCCTTCTGTTCCCAATACTATGTAAAAATATATGCAACAATTTAATTCCTAAAAAAAAACAAAACCCAGACAGTATATTATCTAAAAAGGTAACAACATTTCCACCTAGTGGTATTTACCTCAAATTGCACCTACCAAAGCTCCCTAGCACCTAGAGGTATTTGCTCTCAAATACAGCTATTAGTTTTTTGAGTGCTTTACTCTGGTCCCATCAGACTTTAAGATCTCTAAATGATTGTCTTAGTGCTCCCAGGTATATATAGATTATGTCTTGCTAGATCAATCAAATGAAAGAATAAAACCCTCATGTTAATAATAACACAAACTGTATTCACATTCCAAATGACATGTTAAATGGCAGTATATCACTGACCACTCAATTTGCATTCAGTGGTTTTCTGTATGATAGAAAACAAATAAAACATAAGCAAAATAGCTCATGACTATATAAATGGTGATACTTTTACATGCCTTCTTTTTCATGTTGGAAAAGTGGTTTTAACATGATAGCAAAATTAGCAGAAAAAAACTTTACAAGATTTACTTTTTACCAAATTATCTTTGTACATGAGGGATAATCTGTTAAAGAAAAAAGACTTCTTAGGGTCTTTTAATGGAAAACAAATTGACTAACATAGGGTTTCAAATTATAGTTCTGTATATGATTTATCATAATTGTTTTGGTTAATGTAATGACTTTAAAATTAATTTAGCATGTTAATTTTTTGCTGGTCTCAGTATTTTAGTTTTTTAACCCTTTAATGTTAATTCCTCTTGTTACACAGTATTGTGAAGGATTATTTAGATCTATAGCTGGTCAAGTGAAAAAGAAATAAGACTTCTGCTTTTATCTTAGTGTTAGGTACAGTTATTTCTCTACAGTGCTGCTTATTTTTGAAGTTCAGATAAAGTGGTTGAATTTCAAAGTATTAATTATATTTTGTTTGTAAACCATACATATAGTCAGCCGCCAAAACCTTAACATGTATATTCCCATATTCTATAGCAGAACTATCTAATAGAAATATAATTCAAGCTACACATGTGATTTTAAATTTCTTAGTAGCTACATTAAAGGAGTAGAAACAGTTTATTAATTTTAATAATATTTTATTAACCTAGTATATTGAAAATATTGTCATTTCAGTCACCACTATAAGAGTATTATTTATGTTATATTTTACTTTCCCTTTTTGGTATTAAGTCTTTGAAATCTGATGTGTATTTTACACTTTTAGCCCTTTTTAATTCAAGTAGTCATGGTTTAAGAGCTCTGTGTAACTACGTAGTATGTGTGGTATTTAGAGCAGTTCTAGACTTGCAGGGTCAGCTCTCCCCTCACTCCTGCAAGACCAGTCGTTTCTTTCCTGTTAGACGAGTGGCTCCTTTTTTATTTTTAATTTTGCATTCTTATCAGAAAGATACTTTTGAGGGCTTTCAGTATTTTCTTCCTGCACTCCACTTGGGAGATCACAGCACGCTGCTATTTCCAAGAGCTCAGAAACTGTCTTTTTTTCCCTCTGCAACTCCAAATTAAAAACTAACCACTCAGTGTTTGTGATTGTTTTGAACTTAACAGTATTTGCTCTTATGATTTATCATCCTTTTTCACACATCTCGGACATATTAGTTTTTTTTTCCTTTATTCAGCTTAGGACCTTGTTTGTTTTGTTTTACTTTCTTGTTTAACAAGACAGTGAGACAGTTGTAGAAATAAATGACTAGGAAATAGGCTGGTGATTTTACCAACCTTCCTCTAAATTGTTCTCCAGTATTTTCTGGTATGTGGCCAGATATTGGCTGAGTTGACACTGATCTTTTCTATAACAAACTATTGTAACTTTTATTTTATCTTAAAAAATTCTTTACCAATTCTTCTTACCTTTGACATCAAAACATTTTTGTTCTTCCTTTCTATCTTTAGAATGGGTGTTGTGTGCACAACATGCATGCGTATATGTTGCGCACATGATATAGAATGACTGTATTGTTCATTTTGATTAAGTTAATCAAATCAGCTACTCACTTTGATTTAAAATCACTGTAGTTCTTGCTATACTGGTAAAAACCAGAAAATTTCTTTTAACCAAATTAAATAAAACCATTTGATTTTGTTATTACTTAAACCTAGTATTTGATTAGCTCTTTAGTTAAATTATTTGCTATTTAGTGTCATCTGTGATGTTTCACCCTTCATTTTTGCTGGTGAGGGTTTTAGTTGCCAAGAAAGCATTTCATTTTCTTCCTGTTTTTAATGTGACTACCCTTAGGTTACTTTCCGCACCAGAATCTATCACTGCAACATCAACAGTCAGGGAGTCATCTGTCTGGACATCCTAAAAGACAACTGGAGTCCTGCTTTGACTATTTCAAAGGTTTTGCTGTCAATTTGTTCTCTTTTGACAGACTGCAACCCTGGTAAGAAAATATTTATTAACATACAGTGAAGCTATAGAAACCAGTGGATTTTCTTGGTTAGCTGAAATGTGCATGTGAGAAGTGCTATTGGTGGAAAGACCGGGTAAAATATTTTGCAAGGCAATTATCAATGCCATTGCAGTTAGAATAGACCAAAAGTTTCACAGTTAGTTTCTCCTTAGTTTGTCGATGGAATGCTACCCTATACTTCCTTTCTCCCTATCGCTGATGGGCTGTTTTCTGAATTCTGTACTATACAAACCACTTCGACAGTAGTAAAGCAACATCTCTGACACCAGTGCCTCCGTTTCTTCCTTTATGCTCCTTGTGCTTTACAGCAGCCACTACGTGATGAAGAACTTGTTCTCTCTTCCTCTTTTGGATTGTAGTTAGTTGTACTGGATGAGTTAATAGTGGAGGATATTAAAAAATTGTAGCTCATGATAGTTGGACAAGATTATGATTATATATACTTAGAGGTAAAGTCATTAGTGCAGAATTTATGACAATTTAAAGAAATACATAACTTCCACACATGATCTTTAACATGGGTAGCTGAGTTGAAAAAGTGACCAAACGACAGGATTTTACATACGTTACCTTACTAAGAGGTTGCTTTCTAAAAGAAGTTGACTTATTTTTTCTAAAGTTTAGGCTATTACTGTTATCTTCAGCCCAGCACCCAGCAGTTGTACATATACCAAAGATGGATGTACGGATGGTTAGATGGATAGATACTGTAACATCATTTATTAGGTTGGCCAAAAAAGTTCATCCACTGCCCCTCTAGTAAGATGGCTCTAGTGGTGCTTAGTTGTCTTTAATTTCATTTGAAACAATTTTGTTAGATTGTATTGTGACAACTGTCATATCAGTGTACATTTTTTAAAAAAACTTAACAAAATTGGTGAATTTGTGTGTAGCCATATTAATATTGAAGTTGGAAGAAAATATGCAACTTTTTTGGCATATTATGCTTTATTATTTCAAGAAATGTAAAAATGCAACTAAAACATACAAAAAAGATTTGTGCAGTGTATAGAGAAGGTTCTGTGACTGATCAGACATGTTAAACGGGTTTGCGAAGTTTCATGATGGAGATTTCTCGCTGGATGATGCTCCACTGTTGGGTATAGACTGGTTGAAGTTGATAGCGATTGAACTGAGACATTAATTGAGAATGATCAACATTATACCATGTGGGAGATAGCCTATGTACTCAGAATATCCAAATCAGTCAGGGTATTGGTGGAAGTGAAAAGTCTATCTTTTATTTTAGGAAAAAACTAAACAGACTTTTTAGCCTGACAACTTGAATGTCCGTTAATAGAGGATCTGCCTATTAAAAATAATGAGACAGCATTCTGTGAACTCTGATAGGAAAAGCTCTCTAAGATATATTAAATAAAAAAAGCAAGGCACTGAAAAAATACATGTTTAACAATATATTCTAAATGCATGTACATGTATGTATCTCTGGATAGAAATGCGGCAGGTAGCTGACAATCTTTTGCTAAGGGAAAGAACTCCTGAGTAATAGAAGTTTGTATCTCAGATTGAATTTCCAGTTCAGAATTCTATTTTTTAAAAACGGTAAGTTTTCAGATGGAGATAAGGATAATTATTTGAGTCATTTTTGCATAGAACGAAGGAAACATTTTATTCTGAATAGCGTTACATTGTTAGATTTGAGTTTTTATTTTAAAATTACATTTTTTAATGTTTGTTCATAAGAAGGCAGAAATATCATCTCGTATACTTTCATTATTGATTAAAATGCCAAGAGTAAAAAAAAACCTAATTGTTGTATATTAAAGGCAGACATCTTTTATAAAAATCATTTATTAACTGTACATTCACTTTTTTAGTTAAAAAGGCCTTTAACAAAATTGAATGTTAATATTAAGATGCTGCTTAAAAATTTATGTTTCAGTTGAATAAACTGTTAAAACTGTACCTTTAAGACATACAATATCTTTTATTATTCTTTTCACTTTTCCAGCGGATCCTCTGGTTGGGAGCATAGCCACTCAGTATTTGACCAACAGAGCAGAACATGACAGGATAGCCAGACAGTGGACCAAGAGATACGCGACATAATTCACG
>PVKM010025006.1:0-20183 GCA_004027735.1 Carollia perspicillata
CCCGGTGTCTCCCAGCCACACACCGGGGGCTGGCACTCGGTGGGGACACGTGCGAGGGGTGTCGTAGACCCGGGGAGTCGCAGGCAGGGCCAGCCAGGCCCCAGTCGGCTGGATTCAGCAGTGAGACCAGCGCCACCCAAGAGCGCCGCCCACAGGCCCCGCGTGGTTTCCAGCTCCCTCGGAAACGGTGGGGGTGGGGGGCTCCCCGATGCGTCTCCGTGGAGGAACACGCCACCGGGGAGCCCGCCTTTAGCAGGCCGTCGTTCACCGAGAGCTGAGGGGCCGCCCACTGGCGGCATTTCATGGCCGTGGCTCAGGCAGCCCTTTTGTGGACAAATGGTAGAAAGCCGTTTTTCTGTAAATTATTAAGAGAGAAAAACCTATAAAATTTGTCAGTGGTGTCAGAATTGTGGTGCTTCAGGAAGCACATGGTGGGGCGCGTATGGGGAGCCACCCAGCACCTCAGGGCCCGTAGGGGGACCCCTCCCCGGGCCACGGGCGCAGCCCGCTCCTCACGGGGAGAGTAAAGACCAAAACGACAAAGCAGATGCCTCACCGTGAGCGCCGACCGAGCGCGAGGCGCCGGGTAGAGGGCACCACACCGTCACGCTGGCACGGGCAGCCTGTCCCGTGCTGGGACAGGGTCCAAGCTCAGCGAGGGCAGTGCCCAGGAGTGTCCCCTGACCTCATGAAACAGACAGGCTGGGTCACTGCTAGGGGCTGTGGGGCGCCCATCCACCGTCACGGGGGGCATGTGGCTACACCAGGGGTGGGCGCACTGAGGCATGGGGGTGCGAAACAGCACTCACAGGCACCTGCTCTGTCCCAGACAATCAGCTCAGCCCCCACGGCACACCTCCCACAAACACTGGGCTCAGAGAGGCCAGCCTCCCTGCCGGGGCCCCCCAGTGGGCTGACGGTGGCACTGGCACCCAGCAGGTGGCCAGGGTCCCACAGCTCAGACACACCGCTGACCCGCCTCCCTGGCGGTGCAGTGCCCTGGCCTTCCAGGGAGTCGGGCCTGCCTTCCACCGGCAAGCTTAGGCCTCTGCAGAGCACCCTGGCTTCTGCACAGACTTAAGGGCAAGGAACCTGGGATGGAAGGAGGGAGGGAGGGAGGGTTCCCAAGGACTGTGACCAGATACCAGGGGAGTTGGCATGGCCTGGAGGGAAGGGGAACAGGGGAGGGTGTGGTGGGAGGGAGGGGCGCCCAGGCAGGGGTCACGGAGGAACAGTTTCTGCCCATCCAGCTCCCGTGACCCCTCTGGAGCCCCGGTCTGCAACCCACAGCCCAGCCCAGGACACATACACTGGAGACACGAGCCCCCCACCCTTGTGGGCCCAGGTCCCCTCCTGAGGAAGGCCTCATGAGCCCAGGGCCCAGCTCCCGAGCTGTCCTGAGCCCTGAGCCCAGAGCCTAGAGGGTGCGGGCCCCCTGCCCATCTTGGCTGTTTCCTCACCTGTCCAGTTTCACCCTCATCGGGACACTGCGTGGTGGCCTCTTCTCCCCTGGACCCCGGCGGCTCCACCCTGCCCGGAGGGGTGAGCCTGGTGCGGAGCAGACAGCGGTGGGCCTGGTGGGCGGCGGGCCTGGGCACAGATGGACGGATGGACATCAGCAGGCGAAACCAGCCGTCCGGGTGAGAGATGACAGCAGAATTTGAAACGATGTTTCACCGCAAGTGAATTCTGAAGTGCACACTGGTGCCGCCTGCATTTGCTGTCCCTGCTTCTCCTCGGCCCGATTCAAGGATGGTCTTGTCCGTTGTAAATCACAGCCCGTGTTTCTCGTGTCAAATGCACAGCGAGAGATATTTAACACTAAAGAAATACACCCTCGGGCAATGAGCGCGGGCGGAACCCCCTCACTGAATTAGCCAAGGAGAGGACGAACCTCGCGGATGTCCTGCGTAAATTCCGGAATGTGGGGCGACAGCCGCCATCCCCCACCCTTTCGTCTCCCCGCCGAGCGGCAGGCCCTGCTTCAGCAGTTTTATCGGGGGCACAAGCTCTGGAAGCTCCCAATCCCCCACCTTTGCAAAAGCACCCGAGCTATTCCGAGTGTCAACGGTGCTCGTGCTGTCAGCACTGGGACGCTGGCTTTAGCCAGGAAGAGGCAGGAAAGCGGGAGTGGGGAGGGTGCCCCCCCCCAAACGGCCTGAGGGATGCACGGAAATCCAGGTCATTGGGACGGCTTCATAAAGGGAAATGAGGCCAGTTTAATTGAGAGGGGCTGGGGTTCCGACAGAGCTGCAGCTCAGGAGGGCTGCTTATTGGAGAGGGGAATTGGGGGGCCCGTACCTGCAGGCACCACCAAATTAAAGCCATCTGTTCCTGCCAGGACCGCAGGCCGCACGCCCGCTCTGCACGTGGCCCTGGGTGGGCCCGGGGATACCAGGGGAGCTGGGTGGACACGGGGCCCTGTCATCCCCGTAGCCTGTAGAGGGGCAGATGGGCGGTGCACTTGGCCATGCCAGCTCCACCCCCTGAACCTGGGGGGCAGTGGCGCGGTGGGCCCCAGGTCTCCCTGGGTGGACAGGTTCACGCAGAGACGAGCAGAGACGCATGGATCACAGGCAGAAACGGCAGAGGGACGGGCGTGGTGACGCCGCTGACACACCCGAAACAGACCCAAGCCTCCCTCCCGCTGAGAGGGTGGGAGGGAGCGACGAGAAACAGAGACATCGCTGCAGGGTGTCGCTGCTCCGAAAGCTGCCTCTCAGATGACCAGTGACCACATCAAAACTTGCTTTCCTCTTGTTTACTTTTATTTAAAAACATTGTACAATCTCTTCTGTCCTTTAAATAAATGCCATTTATTCTTTGGAGTCCACCAGTCATCAGTGTGCCCTCATTTTCCGTTGCTGCCCTGGACCCACAGCTCCTGGGGGCTGGAGGCGGCCAGTGGGCGAGCCGGGGCTGGGAGGCAGTTTAGCTGGGTATGGAAGGTGCGGTCGGTGCGCTCTTCCCCCGACGACGGGCGTCCGCTCTTCCCAGTTGGTGTCGGCTGGGGTTGGCGGCCCCTGTTCTTTTCCTCTCCTACTTCTCCCAGGTTGCCTATTTATAATTTTTTCAAGAAGTATTCTTCAGTGCTCTAGTCCCTGAGTGTTTGTGTGCTTGAGAATGTCTGACTGTCCGTGTAAATTTAAATTTTCAAACAAAGCATAAGCTTCCATATTTAAATGGCAAAACACTGAGGTCTCGGCATCCCCCCCAGAGAAGGCTGCCAATGGTGGTCCCGCTCAGGCCCTGGGAAGCCCCATGAGGCCACCTCCATGATGCCGTGCGAGAGACGCCCCGCACCCCGGAGCCAGGCTCTGGGGGAGCCCGGCGTGGGCCTCCCGTCCCCATCTCGTGGGGGCCAGGTTTTGTTCTGGGTTTTTGCTCAGAGAATTACTTCCTTGTCTCTAAAGCCCAACAACTGAACCGAGCTACCTCTTGAGCAGTCTCTGCGTCAGGTTTTCTGGTAAGATCTTCAGTTTGTTGAGTGCAAGGAGGTCCTTTCTCCCCAAGGGTCCCTGAAACTGCCCCTCTGTGCGTCCTCCTGGCACGGGGCCACCCCGGCCGCCACTCCTGCTCCCGCAGGGCCCACGGCCTCACCGTCCTGCCCAAGCGCCTGCCCTTGCTGCTCTGATGGTCGCTCCTGCGGCAAGCGACCTGGCACGGCCGCGTTTGCCTCTTGTTCCCAACCTCATCATCGTGTCTCCGTGGGTGTCAGCGGGCCTCCCCATCTCCCTCAGCTCGTCCCTCTCCCTGAGCCCCTCACAGATGTCCCCGCATTTGGCCTTCAGCCCCTAGTGTGAACTTTTAAAACGATCGCTGCACGGATCCCCTGCCAAGGCCTCTGGGGCCACCCCCTGGAGGGCGCTCCCTGGGCAACCGGCTGCTGGGTTGCAGACGGGACTCCTCTCCAGCCCCTTGAGCGCCGTTCCACGAGCCCATACGTGTGTTCCACAAGCTTACACACGTGCCCCACCACTTTACACACATGTTCCACCAGTTCACACACGTGTGCCACCAGTTCACACATGTGTGCCACCAGTTTATACGTCCTCTTCCATGAATTTACACACCCTCCTCCATGAGTTCACACACACTGTTCCACATGTTTACACACACCCATCCATGAGCTTACACATGTGTCCCTAGAGTTTACACAGGTGCGGCACCAGTTTACATGTGTGTTCCACCAGGGCACACACATGTCTGACCACTTTACACATGTATTCCGTGAGTTTACACACCCTCCTCCATGAGTTTGCACACAGTTCCACATGTTTGCACACACCCTTTCACCAGCTTACACATGTGCCGCACCAGTTTACCCATGTGTCCCACCAGCACACACATGTTCTGCCGCTTTACACATGTGTTCTATGAGTTTACACATCCTCTTCCATGAGTTCACATATGCTGTTCCACAAGTTTACACACATGTTCTGTGAGTTCCCACAGGCTGCTCCGTGAGCTGGCCTATCCCCCACATCTCCCCCTCCTCCCTCTGCTCAGGCAGTGCCTGGGATTTCTGGTCTTCCTTCCCCAGCCCCATAGAGAGTGTCTGACTTCCCTCCCACTCTGCCCACAGCCCACAGTTGCGGGGGGTGTGGTCCCAGGAAAAAATCCACGGAGGCAGACCTGGTGAGGAGAGGCAGGAGACTTAAGGGGTACAGGCGTCAGGCTGTGATGGAGTCCTGGTGGTCCCAGCTGCCCCCCAGGGTACCACATGTCCCCTGTGACCAGGGTCCCCGGGAAGGGACTAAGGCACCCAGCTTCCAGAGGGGAGCCAGCAGCTGCCTGGGGACCAGGACCAGCCTGCCCCGCCGGCCCCACCCCCCAAGGCTGAGGTCTGTCTCGGATAAGACGGTGTAATGAGCTGATTGCTCTACCGTCCCCGAGGCACCTAATAAATTCTGCAGAAGCTGCAGCGGTCTTGAAACTGGAGCAGAGCAGACGGGGAGAGTGAGGACTTGAAGGAACGGGTCTCCGTGGAGAATGGAGACACTGCCTGCTGCCAACCAGCGCCTCCCATTTAAATAAAACATCGGCATATCGAGCGAGACCCCAGAGCTTGCCAATCAGGAAACCAGGGCAGCCCGTCGATCTCCCCACTCCCCGCCCCGGAACTGGGAGGGCTGCACTCTGCCCCCCGCCCCAACCCACCCAGCACTCCCTGCCCCCAGCCCCAGAGGGGCCTTCATGAGCTGCTGCCTGCCCGCCAGAGCGGCGTTTGGGGCTGGGCAGGCAGACCGTTCCCTGCGGGGAGCTCCGAGCCGCGGGCGGATGTGATGGGCAGGCACGTCCAGGGAGAGAAGCCTTCGTTCCTCAGGCTGTGGGTAGGGGAGGCCCGTCCAGCCATCGGCCACACCTGGGGGCCCGAGTCTTGTCCGGGGCCTACGCGCAGCTCTCTGTCAGGTGTCTGCAGACATCAGGCAGGACGGACACCGCCTGGCAGGCCTCCAGGGAGAAGGGAGTGTTTACCCTGGTCCTGGCAGGGGTCTTCCGTGTGGGTGGTGGGAGGGGCCTGGGCTTGTCAATCACACACTGAGACATATTGGCCTCTCCTCCTCCTTTATGAAATGGGGACCAGAAGGTATGTCCCAAAATCTCACTGCAGCATGCCTGCCCCCACGGTGTTTTGTCGACCCCAACAATTATCCAGAAAAGAAAAGCAAGTAAACAAAACGTGGAAGTAGAGATGCGCCTTCTGTGTGGGGGCAGCTAAGTGCGTGGTCCCCGAAGGCTGTGCTGCCGGCTCTCTCCCCGGGCCCACAGGGCGCCTGAGAGCCTGTGTGTGTGCAGGGGCAGGCCAGGGGGACAGTAGAGAAGGGCCCGGAGGGTCGATGACCCCGCCCCATGCCCGCCCTGTGACCTGTGGCGCACACTTCCCGCCCAGGCCGCTGACCCCGCCCCTTCCCTGCCCAGACTCTGGTCCTGCAGTTTCCCTATCTGAGGTGCCCCCCTCAGGCCACCTCTGCCTGCCTTAGGGAAGGGGACCCTTGGGGACCCTCGGAGGGGCAGGCCCCAGTCCTGGGTGCCTCTGCTGCCCATAGCCTCAGGTCCTGGGCGGTCACTCACCTCCCCGGCCCCCGCATGCCGGCCACCCTGAGATTCATCCCTGCTTTCCTGAAACGTGGTCCGCCATCCCCGGGGATCCTCCTGGGGCCGAGGCCCCTCGGTGCTTGCATCCACCTGTGTTGCGACCTCTCCTGAGTGTGTCCCATCGCTCAGCATCGCCACGGTCCTTGAAGTAGCTTCCTGCACACAGTAGGTGCCAGGTGTCATTAATGGGCTTGTTAGACAAACAAGGCGCGGCCACGTGTGGGCTCGGTGTGAGCAGGGGCCCGAAGGTCTCTGTGCCCCGGGGGTGGGTGGGTGGCTGTGTTGCTGAAGGAGACAGGCCCAGGCTCCTGGCAGTCGTGAACAAAGAACTGAGTAGACCCCACAAACACAGATGAGCAAGCAGACCCAGGAAGGTGTTTGGCGTCCTAACTGACAATTCCTCCAAGAAACAGGAGGAAGCCTAAAGCCAGGAACACCCACCCAAGCCAGTGCTGACCTTCAAAGCACCCAGGGGAACCCGACAATCAGGACCCACTGGATGAGAGAGAGACTGAACCCTGGAAGGGCCCCAGGCCCCCCTGCAGCTGAGGGGGGCAGGCAGAGACACGGGAACACCCCAGGCCAGTTGCAGAGGAGAAAGCCCATCCTCACAGTGTGTCAGGGATGGTCTCCAAGTTGTTGACTCCTCCTCTGCTCCCAGCGGCGGCTCCCTCCCCTGTCCCCGGCCGTGGCCTGACCCTCGCTCGGGATGCGAGAGGAGGAGGAACGAAGGGCTAGGGACTGTAGGCACACAGGGAGCCAGGAGGTGCGTCTGACCAGGTACGCACTGAGTGCAGAATGCAGGCGTGGCAGCAGCTACACTGTTTAACTGCAGAGTAAACACGCAGCTTACACATTCCAGGGTCAGGGTGCCCTGACTCACAAAAGCCTCGTTTCTCCCGGAACCGCAGGCACAGTCGCTTCCCTTCGGTTTTCTCCTTTGGCTGTACCGGCGCTGGCGAGTCGTGGGGGCGGGCCGTCTCTGAGTGGGGAAACTGAGGCCCACAGGGGGCGTGGCTTGTCCAGGCCCCAGAGCAGCACACAGCTGAGATAGCTCAGAGGGGGTCATTGGGCCCCCGTGTCCAGGCTGCCATCAGGCTCGGTGGGCACAGTGGGACCACAGTCCTACCTTGTTGGGGTGCCTGCCTCTGTACAGGTGGAACTGGCTCTGAGGCTGGTGGGGCAGAGCCCCTGGGTGCGTCACCGAGCTCTGTGACATCTGGTGTCTGCCTCCACGGGAGGGGAGAGGACCCCCAGCCCCCACCCCAGGAGCACTCAGTGGGTCTGGGGAGACAGGGACGGGGGCGACTCCCAGCAGGGAGGGCAGGGTGGGGCCTGAGCAGCCCCTGGGCCAGTAGGCACCCCAGGGGCCGGGGGTGGGAGAGGTGTCAGAGGCCGGCCGGGGGGCAGGGGTGGAACAGTGGGTGCACCTGGCTACATCACACCCACATCTCACAAGGGCGACTGGAGAGGGTGCTGGGAGGTGGGGGTGTCTGCTGCACCCCGAGGAGCGGCTGTCCTCTCCGTCGGTCTGGTCAGCTGAGGTGGCAGGTCTTGGCCCCATGCACACTGCCCCGGATGGGGGACAGTGGAGACACAGGCCAGGGGAGTCCAGGGGATGAGGGGGATGCGATCTCTAGTTTAAGAACGGCCACTGGGAACCAGCATACAGAGGGGTGCTGAGCTCTCTCCTACCTCTGCTCACTGGGTCTCCACCTCTGGGCTTCCAATTATGGGCAGGAGGCTCTGCACAGCCCCAAGCATGCAGCCAGGGCCACCGCGGTCAAGCCTGGACACTGCCCGGCTTGCTCACACTCTGGGGAACACCTCCAGGGACATCCGACTGCCAATCAGACAGTCTTCCTCCTCAGGTCCTTAATTAGCGAGAGTCTCTCCACTTTCTCCACGTTCACCGCAGCCAAGGCTGAGTGTCAGCTTGGGTCAGAAGTTCGCCTCGGGGATGTTGGTCTGGACCAAGGCTCCTCGCTGCCTGGTGTTTGGCCAGCCTTCCCGGTCGGCCTCAGGGGCCCTTCCCCTCGGCTCTGCTCCCACACCAGCCCCGCCCTTTCCGGAACATCAGGCCCCATGTGCAAGGCTGACACAGTCCCCTGCCCAGACACCCCCCCCCACCCTGCCATGGTCTCCTTCACCCCACGCCGCCCACACAGCCCTGTGGACACCCCTGGCAGGAGGCAGCTCTAGAAACTTCTCCAGATCCAAACCACAGACTCGGGCAGGCCCCCACTCCATCTCCCCAGCTCATTCCCTGGCACCCCGCTAAGTAGCAGCAGCCCCCACCCTTCCTCCCCAGGACCAGCGGGGCCCGAAGGAACTGCCTCTCCGTGGCTGCCCCCTTGCTCTCCTGGCTGACGATCGTGCCCTTCCTCACGGTCACTGTGAGGAAGTCACGGCGATGCAGGGACCCTCAACAATAGGGCCCTTCTCCCCTTCCCTGCCGCACACCTAGCCAATGTCCACCTCCTGGTGGGCCGGCCCGCTCACTCCGGCCATGCTGCAAACCCACTGCCCTGTCCTGTGCACACCAGCCCTTCTAGAACATTCTTCCACCACTCTCCCTTTGGTGAGTTAGTTCCTCATGTTCATCTCTTGGCTTAGGCATCAGACCCTCAGAAAAACCTTCTGTGATCTAACGGTGCAGTGGGACGCCAGGATTGACAGGACTCCGGGGCTTCCCGCCCGATGGGCCTAGACAGGGGCCACCTTGCTTTGTGATCTAGGGTGAGGGCGTCTTGGTGGGGTCTTGGGGTGCTGTGTTCCAAGCTCTGCCTCTGAGGGACTGCCCTAAGCCTTTCAAAATCAAGGAGGCAGCTCCCACACTTCAAGGAAAGGATTGGACCCACAGAGATGAATAGAGAAAAGTGAGTACCCAGGAGCGGGGGCGGCTTGGCCCTCTTTGTGCCGTTCACAGGACACAGGCCAGAGAACATCACAGGGCAGACCCGGGGAGGCCCCTGCACAGCGCAGAGGGGAGGGTGTGTGAGCCCCAGGGTCTGGGGACACCTTGGAGCCCCTGCCACGGCTCTGGGACCCCTCCCTGGGGACCACCTTGGACAGAAACGGGCCCAGGCCCTGGGGGGAGATGAAGGAGACCCCACAGCACCCAGACACCAGTGGCTTCTGGGCCGAAATCTGCCACAGGCATGGCTCCTCCCAGCAGTCTCTTGGTTCGGGTCCCTCCAGCCCAAGCTGGACAGTACTGGGATGTGCACTGACTCACAGCAGAACTCGGGACAGTGGCGTGCCAGGGGGCACGGAGGGGTGGCCAGGCCATGTCCCTCGAACTCTGATGTTTCAGGACATGGGCGAAATGCCCCCTATGACAAAGACACACTCTGGCCTTATATTTGCTTATATTTAGATCAGCTTCTATGAAAGTATTTGAAAAGCGATCTGTGTGGGTCTATGTATACCGTGTATACAGTTAGCTCTCCACACATGGCCATTCCTGTGGAGGCCCCGTGTGTCCGTGGGCCTCCTGCACAGACTGCCCCCCAGGCCAGCCCCGCCACAGCCGGCCCCTCCCCACCACCCCACACCCTCCACATTTGCCCACCTCCTCCACCTCCTCCCTGGAGCGCATTTCTGTGATAGTGGTCACGTTCATCAGTGGAGGTGACCTTTGTGCAGGCCCCTCGCTCCTCCTGGTGTGGCTGGCAAAGGATCACTCTTGATGACCAGGACTGGGGTGGGGGCGCTGGGAGTGACCGGAGTGCTGGGCTCCTCATGCTCTTGTGTGAGAAGGGCCTGGTGCAGACGGCCCACAGTGTGGGCAGCTAGGCTTTCTACCTCCTTGTTCTACCACACGCAGCCTCCAAACCCAGTCCCAAGCTCACACCATGTCCCAAAAGGGCTGCATCTGCTCAGCCACCACATGTGCATTCCCTCCAACTGGAAGGAGGAAAAGGAAGGGTTAAGTAGCTTTCCCTAAGGAGGCCCCACCCATAACCTTGGGCATTTCATGTCCAGCTGTGAGGAGACTGGGAAAAGAAATCTGTATTTTGGGCAGCTGTATGCCCAGGTCAAAACTGGGCACGCCATCATGAGGGCAGAGGGGCAGAGTGGATGCCAGGGGCAAACAGCACTCTTTTTCACAACTAACAACATGTACCAGTGTCATCAACTCAGTGAACTGAGAACGCACTGGGCTAAGCAAATTGTGTTCCTCCTTTTGCGAACATACTGTTTAAAACAAGTAAGTACACTTTATTTCTGAGAGCAATTCCAGGTTCACAGAAAAACTGGACAGGATACATGGAGAGTTCCGTGTATTTCACACACACACACACACACACACACACACACACACTCACTCACTCACACTCCCCCTGCAGTGCACATCTCGAGTTGGTGTGGGACATCAGCCCACACCAGTGAACTGATAGCGATACTTCATTGTTCACTGAGCCGAAAGCACAGTCTGCACCACACCGGGGTTCACTCCGTGTTACAGATTCCAGGGGGGCTGACAAGTGTACGAGGACACGTGTCCACCCTTACAGTCTGGCACGCAGCGGTTTCCCGGCCCTAAAATTCCCCTGGGCTCTGCCTGTCCCCGGCCCCTCGCCCAGCCCCTGGCCACCGCCAGCTCTCCTCTGGTCCCCACAGCGCCGTCTTTGCCGGAAGGCCCTGGCGGTGGATTCGGGCAGTGCGTGGCCTCCTCCGCCCGGCTCCTTTCACTCCGTCACACCCACACTCGGCTCCTCTGTGCCTTTCCATGGCCCGTTATTTTCTGGTGCAAAATAACTTTCCAGCATCTGGAGGGGCCACCACTCACCTGCCCACTGCCTGCTGAAGGGCAGCATGCTGGCTTCCTGGCTCTGACAGCGATGGACAGGGCTGCCCTCCACACCAGGGCGCGGTTTTGATGGGGCGGCTCCATGCGTTGGAATAAATAGAAGTGGCATGACTGTGGGACCGTCCAGGAAGAGGGCGTCTGGCTTCCTCAGAATGCTGCAAACTGCCTTCCCCAGCATCTCCGCTGCGCTGCCTTCTCACTGGCCGTATGTGGGGTCCCCGCCGCCCCACGTCCCAGCCAGCACACCTCGGGGGCCAGGCTCCTTATCCAGCCGCTCCAGTGGGCGCGCTGTGGCAGGGCACAGTTTCCACGCACAGTCCCCCGGTGTCCTGCACCCTCGTGTACCTCTGGGTCCTCTTTAGTGAGTTTCCGTTCCGACCTTTCGCCCAGTTTTTAATTGGGTTCTTTGCGTATTATTGAATTTTAACAGTTCTTTGTGGATTTTGGACACAGGTTCTTTATCAGATGTGTGCTGTGCAAATACTGTCTCCCAGTGGGTGGCCCTCACCGGTGCCATGTGCTGAGAGAGAGCTTTCCATTTTAATGAAGCTCCACTCAGGGTTCTCCATGTGGCCCGTGCTTCCATGGGGCGGGTGACACCCGAGAACACACCCCCAACCCGAAGGTCGCTTCCGTGTTCCCCTCTGGTATCCTCGATGAGTTTGGTACTTTGCATTTACATTTAAGTCTGTGATCTGTTTTGAATTAATTTTTTGTGAAAGGTGTAAGGTCAGTGTCTAGATTAATTTTTTGCATGTGGGTCTTGTGAATT
This sequence comes from Carollia perspicillata, assembly GCA_004027735.1. Lineage (NCBI taxonomy): Eukaryota > Metazoa > Chordata > Mammalia > Chiroptera > Phyllostomidae > Carollia > Carollia perspicillata. The sequence goes on from PVKM010025006.1 coordinate 11,688, forward strand.
TTTTGCAGCCGTTAAATATTAATTATGAGGACTACAGAGAGACTGGAAAATGTTATGATGTCATGTTCAGGAAAAGGCGGCAGGAAAAATCCCACCTCTGCTGTATTTCGGGGGTGGAAGTTGTCTCAGGGGTGGGGGGTGGTGTCTGATGAAGAGGCAGGGCGAAATGGCGTACAGAACCAAGCCTAGGACCTGTGGCCGCTCACCTGTGTCCTGGGAGGAGACTGACAGGGCCTGGGGGGCACCAGTCTGCTGGTCTCTGAGATACGGAGGAGCCACAGAGAATGATGGGCAGGCGGGGCTGGGGCTGGGGCTGGGACTCACGGTGCACCTGCTGACTCAGCTCCCCACAGCCTCGCTGCCCATCCATCCCCACTTTCCTGGTTTTCCTAGAGCTGTTAATAATGCTCCATGTGGCAGTGCTGGGGCTGCCCTGAGAAACCTGATAAGGTTGAAGTCTGCTGAGCTCCCAGCTCAAGGCTGTAAGGGAACAAGGCACCCGAGAGCCCGGGCCCCAGCATCCTGTTTACCCTCCCGAGCCCCGAGCCCCACCGGAGGGTGCTGGCCTGGCCGTGCAAGTGGAGGACAAGAGGGCATTGTTTCTGAGGACGCCGCTCCCCTGAACGGCCATGACCCGGAGCAGGACGGGCCCGGCCCCCACTCTCTCCCTCGGGCCCCACATCTCCCGAGGTCTGGAGCAGAAGGCCTGACACCAGCCAGCTGACACCCATGTTCCCTGGCGCATCCTCTAGTTCCCTGTCTATCCCCCGGAGTCAGCCTTTTGCCCCCAGATCCCAACATGTGCCTGACTCCGTGGTGGCTGGCACCCTGACCACGCCCCGCATGGGGCTGCTGTCTGGGGCCATCCCCGTGGGGACCCTCAGAGCCCTGGAGAGGAGAGGGCTCCCCCACCCCCACCCCCAGGGGTCTGACATCTACGAAGCCCAGGTGAGCTCATGAGCAATGAAGAGATGTGGAGGGTCCTCGGCCCCAGGTTATTCTGGTTAGACGGTGTCCCTACAATAAGCCTTCTGGGGCTGCCAGGGGCTCGTTTGCCCACAGCCGGGTCCCTGCCGCCAGGCGCCATGCCTGGTTCCGGCCACCAGGGGCCAGTTGCCACACTGCGGCCCTGGTGGGTGGCGCACAGGCTTGGAAATGGCTCCTTTGTGCTGTGACGAAGTGCTTGGGGTGAGTTCCACCAAGACTACTCCAGGTCCCTGAGCTGGGGGACACTGGAGGGCCCAGTGGGCTCTGTGGGGAAGGCAAGGGCAAGCGTGGCAGCTGGAGGAAAACCCAGTGAAGGGCGGCTGCGTGGCAGCGGCAGGCAGCTCTGGGTACCCTGAGCAGGAGTGAGGACTTGTCTCTAGACACGGGCCCCAAACTCGGACGGCGGCAGGACGCAGCTCAGCCATCTGCCTGTCACCTGCAGCAGGGGGCCCCCAGGCTGCCCTGGCCCTCGGTGGTCACCCAAGCCAGCCTCCCACCCAGTGCCGGGGGTCTTCCAGTTGAGTCTACACAGGTGGACAGCCCCCCTCTGCTCCCAGACGCCCCTGGACAGGAGCCTGTGGGCAGCTCGGGACACTGAGCCCATACGAAGTCGCCACATGCTTTCTCTGGTCAATCATGTTAACCAGACCCGTGTCCTGCCCCTTCCACCTGTCAGAGCTGTGTCTGCTCCCTCGCTGTCGGGCAAGGGGGCAGGTGGCACAGAGCCATCTCCCCTGAGCCCCTGCCCCTTCTGCCACCTGAGGGGACGGGAGCTGGCCCCAACCAGGCACCCACCGTCCATCCAGTGGTCTGTTGGGGTCAAAGTGCCGCCTCTGCGGTGGTGGCAGAGGCCCAGGCTCTGAGGATGAGCTGCCTGCCTGGGTCACTGACACACAGGGAAGGCCACCTTCTCCCCGGGGCTGCAGGGCCTCAGCCTCCCCTTTGTTACTCGAGCATCCCAGTCCCATCAACGCCCTCCAGAGGAACGCCCCCTGGCCCGCCCTCAGCCTTCCCTGCAGACACACACTCGTGCCCCAGCACAGTCGCACGGCCTCTCCCGTGGCTGGGAGCGCACCGGGGCCATCCCAACTCTCCTACATCTGTGAGGATGTTTCCCAGTCAAACATCAGAAGGCCTGGCCAGTGGTGACTAGACAACCAGGGCAACCTGAGACCCTGGAGCAGGCAGCCTGGGCTGGAGCAGTGCCTGCGAGAACCAGGCCCTTCTGGCCACATCCATCCAGCGTTGGTGGGCCTGTGGCTGCGGGCTTGCAGGACAGCTGATTCCCCTGCCGGTGCGACGTGCTGCAGGACAAAGGGCACAGACAAAGGCTCCTCCTGTGGCGGCTCCTTCTTCATCCCACAGTAGAGGTGCGTTTGCTTCTGCAGCTCGGCCAGGACCAGGCTCTGGTGGGTGGGTGGTGGGGAGCTGGGTGGACTTAGATTGATCACACCTCCTTCAGGTGGGTGCACTCTGGCCTGCCCAGACCCACGTCCCTGGTGGCTGCCTGGAGCCAGAGGCATAGCCAGTGGCAGCTGGGGGCGAGAGCAAAGTGCTGACCATCAAGGAGGCCACAGGGGTGTCCACTTCATCCTCCGAAATCACATCAACCGAAGGGGCCAGTGTCTGGGCGTCTCTGCGGGAAGCACCTGCTTTCAGGACCGGTCAGAATGTTCACAAGAGTGATGTCGACTCGGGACTGGAGTCTCAGGTGCCCCCGCTGATATAGAAAAATGACTTAAACCCAGTAGGCCAGAGCACAGGGTCCCCCTCCCCTAGTCTAAATGGCAAGGCCAGCCCACGAGCGCCAGGAGATAAAGTACTAAATGGTCCGGCCTGCTCCAGTCAAAACATAGAGTGCTGACTAACCAAATGAAGAAATCTGAATTAACCCCTGCATTCCTCTGCGTTCTGCTTCTGTATCTCACTTCTGCCACGTAGCCACGTAGAGATAAAGTATATAAGCCCTGTAACCCCTTTGTTCAGGGCCCAGAATTTGGAGTGGGACTCCTCTGGGACCACTCATGAATGAAGGATCGTGCTCTTAACGCCTCCGGTGTCTGGTCGTTTCAATTTCCTGTAACACCGCCAGGAGGCCCTGGCATCCACCGTGAGGCAGACAAGAGGAGGTTGCCCGGGGGCCCAGTAGCAACGGAGGGCGTGTGGGTGGAGGCAGGGAGGGAAGGAGGTCTGAGGCGTTTGAGAGAGGGTGTGTAAACGAAGGGGGGAAAGGGCAGTGGATAAATGGGTGTGAGGACGGGTAGGTGTGAGGATGGGTGGGTGGAGGATGGTGGATGATGGATGGATAGGCGGGTGGATGACAGACAGATGGTAGATGAATGAGAGTGAGCTATTCAGAGAGCCCCTTTTAGAAATAGCTTTTTCTTTTTCTCACCCTTTCGAAGGCATTGGCTTTGGCTGGAAACCACCCAGGTGGAGGGCTGGCCTGCTGGGCACTCGCTGACTTGGAACTCCCCCGGGGCCCAGCAAGCTGTGAGCAAAGCCCGGCTCGCAGTGGGGGTGGGGGCTGCCGAGCGCTGCTCCCGCTGTCGTGCTGACACGTGTGGGAGCAGCAGCCTCTCCGCCACCGCTCATGTGTTGTCTGGGGCTTTCCTTGGACCCCTGCCCTGAGCTCCCCCTCCCGTGACAGGCCTCCTGCCTGCCCCTCATGCAGCCCCCCTGGTCCTGCACAACAGGAAGGGGCTGACAGAGCAGCCTCGAGGGTACACCGACCATGCGGGAGGTGCATTCTGGGTAATGTCCACTCCTGTCTGGGGCGGGGGTGGGGTCCACGGGGGCTCCCCAGATGGAAGTTGCATGCACCCTGATGTGGGGAGCCTGCACCTCAGTGTGCCTCTTCGTGGTCCAGCAGTGCCCCTGTCTCCGTTTCCACCCAGTTTCCCTCAGACCTCAGGAAAGTCCCTTTGGAAAACCCTGGCCCGGCTCGTCTGTGCTGGGACAGGGACGTCTTGGGGCCTGTGGGGTGGGGCGCCTGGAATCAGAGCCAAGTGTTCCCCGCAGGCCACATGGGGTGAATCAGGGAAGGAGTCACCCTGAGGACCAGGTGGGGACACAGGGCTCTTCCTCAGCCCTACCCCTGCAGCCCCGTGAGTGCAGACTGCAGAGGCTCTGGGCCGTGGTCCATGTGGGCTTGTCCTGCTGGCTCCCAGGGGCGGCCCTGTGCCCCAGGGACCCAAACAGGCAGGTGTGCCTGAGCAGGTTTCCCGACGTCCCTCAGCCACGGCCCCACATGTGAGATGGGGGTGCCGAGGCCCGGCGTGCGGAGTCGAGGGACTGAAGATGCCGCACAGAAGCCCCGTTCTCTGTGCCAGGTCCACCAGGGCCCGCGGTGAGCTGTGACCGGGCACAGAGCGTCGAGAGCTCAGAGGGGGACCCTTCCCTAGCTCACACGTGCACGCATGCCGCCCACCCCCATCGCAGACTGCCACGCCTGGCGTATTTATAACCAAACGCAGGTCCGGCCGCCTGCTGCTCTGAAAGCCAGTACTTGAGAGGCAGGTGCCGATGTGACGGAAAGTGGTGTATTTTCAGGTGCCGGCCATCTGGGAGATGGGGGACGCCCGTCTCAAAGCCTGTCTCCCCGTCTCAGAGGAGGCAGAGGCTTTTATAAGGACGCAGAGGGAACAGAGCACAGAGATCAAGGGAGGGGGCCGTAAAATTCTCCACGTGTGGATGAGCATAGTCCGTCTCGATATGGCAGCTGACGGTCTGGTGTGCATCACCCTGGCTCCGCATCACCCCAGGTCTAAGTCACCCCGGCTCTGCGTCACCCCGGCTCCTCATCACCCCAGGCCCATGGCACCCTGGCTCCATGCACGAAGGGCAGCATGCCTCCCGGAGCCAGGGTGCCTGCAGGTCAGTGTACGCATCCTTTGAAGGTGGTCCCTAAGACTCTTGTGCAAACACACCATCCATCTGCAGGCCCCACACTAGTCAGAGTGGATGTGCATAACAATGTCAGAGGAACGGCGGGTGGGTTCCAGGTCCCACTGCCACAGACTCAGGATGGAACTTTCCAGATCTCAACAAAACAAGAAGAGCTGAGCAGGACAGAGATGGAGGAACTTACCGCTCTGCAGATCTGAGAGGGAGACCTCCTTTTTCTCCGGCCTCCACAGTGTCCACCCCACGTGGACATGGGGCATCTCCTGTCCACGGGACTGCAGGGCAGACGCTGACCGGGAACGGACCCTCGTTCACAGCATGGATGCAAGAGGCTCCACCTTTTCCAGGGAGAGACAGACTAGCCAGGAGCTCTCGGGTGGGGACAAGGCAGAAGGCAGGGGTTGAGGCAGAGCCGTGCCCCTTTCCTGGGGGGGACCCTCGGAGTCTCACACTTTCCCAAGAGGGAGCCAGGCCTGTGTGATTCCCGGGGGCCCTGGACCACTCCCAACTCAGTGCTGAGATGATGTCATGCCCCTTAGACGGTTGCTATGGAGACGACTCAGGATGGGTCCTGGCCAAGGCAGGGTCACCACCCATGGGGCTAGAAGGCTGGGTTCTCTGAGAGGCGGCGACGTTATCAGCCCAGCCTTCCTGCTCCAGGGAGGGAAGGGGCTGGGGACCAAGTCTGCCCCTGCCCATCGATTCAGTCAGCCTCACCGCCATAAACACCCGACCAAGCTCCAGACCCCGAGGCTCAGGTGAGCTCACCTGGTTGGCGACATTGTGCATATTTGCTGTCACAGGGAAAGGCCACCCTGCCGGCCCTCGCTGGGCCCCTTTGGGCTGGTTCCGATGAGTGTCCTTCTGCTACATTGAAACAGTCGTGGGTGTGGTTCTGTGAGCTGTCTGCAGAGTCCCCACATGTGTGCCCACCCAGGAGGCCTGGGGACGCCAACATGGTCATCGCCCTCACAGATCACATGACGACACTGAGGTGTGATGATGAAGGAAAATCCCAGAATTATCGGATAAAAAGCAAGTACGGCACAGCTTGGGCAACTGCAATTTCTCACACTGTAGTTTCAATTTAAGAAGAATTAAATCAAATGAAGTGCGGGTGTACATTGCTAATCTCTTAATTTTACAATGTAGATATATTAAATCCTACAGAGGCTGACCCAAATCACATAAAAACCCTGCAGCTGCTAGAGACCAGAAGGAGACGTGAAAGGAACTCTGGGAGGTGGAGGGAGGGCGTCGAGTTTCCTGCCCGCCCCCAACCTCCAGGATGCAGAATGAAGGTGCTCTCAGTACTTGGACTGGCACCGTTACCCAACGGAACGAGACTGGAAAGAGTGGACCCAACGTTTGGGCCAATAATTGGTGAACATCGCAGATACTGCCTTAGTCCATTCTATAAAAATCCCAACAGTTGTCCAAAGTGGAAGTCGCAGTTCTGTGCTTGTCCTAAAATCAGAATTCATACTGAAGGTGAACACACAGCCGGTGGGCCAGACGTGGGGGGACGAGGGCAGCCCCCAACCACACTGAGGGGGAAGGGTCAGGTGCGTGTGCCCTCCCTCTCCCCGTCTGAGTGAGCCTGACCCCCGCCCCTGCTCGCAGAGAGGCCAGGACGCCTGCCCTGCGCCCCCCACCCCGTGCTGAGACGGCAGCTCCCACGGTGGGCCACCCCTAGTCCTCACACCCCAGGAAGCCCCCCTCCAGTTTTCTCCGGTGCTGTGGACACTCGCCGGTCCCTCCCCAAGTCTGTGTGTGCCACCCCCTCCCGCTCAGAGCTGTCAACTTTCCCTGTGGGGATGCCCCTCCCCAGAGGGCAGTCACCAGGCATCAGGTGGGGTCTGATGTCATCACCCTGCACAGGCTGTGACTCTATCGTTGGCCCTTGGGTCATGACAGTGTGCCACGTGGCCCTGTCCAGCCCCCTGAGCTGGGGAGCTGGCCTGGGGTCAGCGGAGGTCCCTGTGGAGCCTGGGGCTGGGGGCTCAGGGGGTCGGACAAAAGTAGAGGTAGGGGACCCCAACACCTCAGCGGAGCCCAGCTGAGGCTGCTGTTTTGGTTCCTGGCTGTGGCAAGTGTCCTGAGGGAGTTAGACGACAAAGCGTCCGGAACGGAAACGCACGCCGCAGAGGGATTGGCGCCCCTGAATGGAGGCGGGGACAGCCCTGCGGAAAGGGAGGAGGGGCGACCAGACAGGAGAGTGACGCCCTTGGGTGCTGGGACGAGAGGGGCATGGGGAACGGGCACGGGGAACGGGCACAGGAAACGTTCTCCCCTCCGCCCCTGTCTGCGAGTGTAACAAACTTACAGTCGTTAGCTCCATCTCCGAGACCACTCGGGAATGTGGCGAAACCGCTCCTCAGTGCAGGAATGAGCATGTGCAGCCTGTAAGAACGCCCTGCGTATTTGAATGAGGAACAAGTGGGGACCTCGCCCCACCAGGCTGCGGACAGAACTGTGGGAAGTGGACAGGGAACGGCAAACTAGGGAGTGAAGCAGGGACAAAATCACACCCGAGGGAGGAGTCACTAGCCGGCCGCTGACCTCCCTGCCCACTGTGGGGTGCAGTGCAGGGCACGGAGCACAGGGGGCAGGCGGGTCCTCCCACCTAGGGAGCTGGGATCCATCATTGGTCCTTCCTGTAAATCCAGGCAGATTCTGACACCGTCACCGTCACCGTGGTGCCTTCACATCTCTGATGGAGGCGAAGGCCTAGAACTGGGCAGCAGACAGGGGAGCTCCAACCCTGCAGGGGAAGAGGGGGCGCGGCTCTTTTCCCCAAACCGGAGGGAAGAGGGAGGGGAGGGGGCTGTCCTCCGGGCCCAGCCCTCCTGCAGTGCTCTCTGTTTGTTTTACTCTGTTTTACTAAATGGGCATTTTCTCACCACTTCCTGTGGCCCTCAGGTGGGTCCAGAGCAGCCTGGAGGGTTTTCCAAGTTGCGAGGAAGTGATGGGGGAGGGGGGCGGCAGGGGCACACCGTGGGACCTACAGAATCCGGGGACACCTGGTGAGCCTGTGGACCCAGATTGCTCCGCCATCCCCTGTCACGGAAGATTTCAGAAGGGGCTGTGTGAGCTTTACTTGAGACTCCAAACACGACAGAAGGAGGAAGGCCTCCATGGGAAGGGAGCGAGAGAGAAACACCCCACCAGACCTGCAGACGGGCTGCCGTGCAACCCGTCCAAGCACTGGCTCTAATCAGCATTCCTCCCAAACTGGGCGATCGCAGGAAGTCAGACCTGAATTTAAATGAGGATCTTCCAGCCCCTGACCTGGGCTTCCCTGTGGGCCCTCCAGGGCCCCCTGGACTGGGCCTCGGGAGGTTGTCCTGGGCTACTGGGCCAGGGGAGGCAGGGAGAAGCCTCAGCAGCAGCACCCTCCACCCCACCCGTGGCAAATGCATAGGTGTGGGGGGCAGGACTCGTCCACCTGCAGCCCAGCTCAGCACGGGCTTCGCCTGGGATTGCCATTTGTCTCAGAAAAGGTTACCATTTCCTAAGAACTCTGCAGGCCCAGGGCGTCCTCCCCCTGCCCCCACACTGCGTGGCCCCACCAGCTAAAGGCCCCTTAACACAGCCCGCCTT
>PVKM010025007.1:0-20192 GCA_004027735.1 Carollia perspicillata
AAATCTCCTTGTATTAACTGATAAGAGTTCAAAAGACAGGCAAGACTAGGTGGAACCAGGGCAAAAGGAGAACACAAAGCAAAGGAAGAGGCAGGAAGGAGAAGTCAAGGAGGGCAGAAGCCTCAGTGAGGAGGGGCTGAGAGCATGGATGAGGCACGTTTCCCAGCATTCCCCATTCCATGGGAAAGGAGTGGCTGTGTGGAAACAGACTGGCCTCAGGTAGAAATAACAGAGCTGTTCAATGTCTTGTTTTGTTCTGCTTTTTTCCACTTGAAGATACACAAAGAATGAAAAAGAAGAAACACTGGTGAAGCACTTCCCTGTGATGGCCATCAGAGGGTATCGTGAGTCCAGGGTGGTCTAGTTGCTTTCAAACTCGTCAGAAAATGGCTAATGCATAGAAAAAGAATTTGCAAACAGTCCTTTGGACCTCTATATAGAACATTTATGAAGTCCTATTTCTAAGATTACCTAGAAATTCCCTTTTATCAAAATAGAAATAATTTATAAAAGGTATTATAAATTATTGCCTATATTTAAAATAAGTTAAAAAGAGGTTTCTGCTTTTTTTTCTAGATGGACTGATAAAGAGTATGGTAGTAATAGCACCTTAGATCCATATAGTAATTCTTTACAAATCATGCTGAGATCAGTCTGGAACTACCTGAGCGATGTCAGAGGGAAATGTGTACGGCAGGTGATACAAAACATGGATGACCTGACAAGGTTAAGGGATGGAGAAGGAGTTAGAAAAGTAAAGTTCGGCATCTGTGGAAATCCTTGCCCCTGACTAAGCAAGCAATTGAAAGTATCCTAATAAATAAGTATTATAGTTTCATAAAATAAGAAAGTAATGAAGTTTATGTGTGAAAAAGCTTTAAAGGTTTCATGTATTCATTCAATAAACATTTAATAGACACCTAGTACCTGGCACTGCAAGAGGTATTGGGGTGATGCTGTTCCTTCTCTAATGAAGTTTTTCTTTGTCTACCAGGGAAGATATGTCACTAATAGAGGGTTTGAGGCTCCTTTATTACATAAGAAATGAAGAGTTACTCCATTCCATGTAATCAAGTATCATATAATTAAACGACATGAAGAGTATTACAAGGAAACCTGACCAAATCTAGAAGATTTAAATACAATTCTCTGAGGAAGCATAGTTTCAACTGAGCCCCAGTGAATAAACAGAAGTTAATCAGGCAAAAAGATGTGGGAGAAAAATGTTTCAGTGGGCAGAGGAATGACAGTGCAAGGACCTCAAGCTGAAAGGCAGGCTCCTTTGAGGAATGGATAGGACAGAAGTGCAGTGTAGTCTGAGGAAAACAAGCCAGGAGGAAAGATTAGGACCAAGAAGTATGAGGTGAGGCTGGGGAAGCTGTCAAGAGCCAGAGCGCATGCAAGATTTTGTAGTCTTCATTAAAAATTGCAGTCTTCATTCTAAAAGAAAAGAGAAGCCACTAATGGGGAAAGGCAGGATCAACAATTTACAGAAAAGACTGGGAGGAACTTCAGATACAGAGATCAAATACAATTTCATCTCAGTTAAGATAGGTCCCTAGAGAAAGGTCACTTGGAGGTTTGTCAGTTTAGGGAAAACTTAAAGTTGAGTTTCACCTCTCCAATACTCAGCTAGCATAGACTGAGCAATGTATTTTATAGCATATGAAAAAAAAACAGTGGCATCTATGCTCGTTAAGGAGGGAAATGCTTCTTACCTTTGAACTGCTGGCCTGAGGGAAAAAAGGTCAAGTATAATTTGACAGGATTCTCTGGGGATCTTTATATTTATTTTTAAAAACCAAACAAATGTCACTTACAAGTATGGTATATAAATTAATCATTAAAATACTGTATTTTGCACAAAAAGGGGCTTTTAAATCAATAAAATCTGATTTTGAACTTAAACCTATTTCAATTGTAATCATTACTCTTTCTTTTCAACCTCACCCAAAGATATGTTTATTGATTTTTTTTTGAGAGAGACAGACAGACAGACACACTGATGTGAGAGAGAAACATATGGGAGACTGGATGTCTCCCATACAAGCCCCTACTGGGGATCACACCCACAACCTAGGTATGTACCCTGACTGGGGATCAAACCTACAACCTTCTGGTGTATGCGGCGATGCTCCAACTAACTGAGCCACTAGCCAGGGCTAATTGCAATTTTTTTTAAAAAGAAAAATAAAACAATGAAATTTAATAGGAGCCCTAGAAATATTTAAATATTATATTCAGAGAAGATTAATTGATTGAAATAGCTAGACTAAATTTTACTATGAGCTGCTATCATACTAACTGTATCTTGGTGCTTTGGTGAAGAGGGAGAAGACTCATTTTCAGGAAAGCAGGGTTTTGAGGCAGGTGGAGATTCCTATAAGAAATAAGTAATGAAAAATGTTACTCTATTTTATATAATTATATTACTCCTTCTACTCACAGTGGGAGAGCTTAATAGGGGAAGCTAAGAAAATTATTTTCCTAGTTATTTTCCTTCTATATTGAGCTCTGAAACTAATATGGTACTGATTTGAAAACTACAGATACCATAAAGTTTACACAATGTGGCATATTTTATCAACTATAGTTAAATTTAAATACTCCATACAGAATTACTCAAAAGAAATGATGTATGTTGAGTTAAAATCAATGTTATATCAGCTTGAGTTAGCCATATTTAAAATAGGTAAAATCTAAACACTGTGATAGTTACCATACTGACTTGCTGTTGGTATGGTAAGTATGAACATCCAGGATTAGGCAAAGAATAGTCAAAAGAATTACCTGACAACTGCCAGAATGAGAACTTTATTTTAGTCAACAGCTACATAAGAAATTAAATTAGTATTAATATTTAAAGTAATTTACAGCTAACTTTCCAATTATTAGAAATAAGTCAGATTTTTTAAATGCAAAAAAGACACCTCAGATTTAAAGACTAATAACTCGCCAGAAAAAATATTTTAACATCTAAGCCTACAGGAATAAAACAGGGACAAACCAATAATGTGCATTTCTAAAGCAATTATTAAAACATAGTTTGTGATTTCTAACACAGATGTTTGTAAGACTATTCATGAAAGACAAGGCTGAAGAAACATTTTTTTTTTGTATCAACAGCCAAGCTCCATTTAAATTTTCTCCATTCCCCTAAAGGTTTTGAATAATTCCAAGAAAAGAGAATTTTAAAGATGATATGACAATACATATTATTAATTTCCCTATAAAACCAAATAATCTCTTTGAACATTCATCTTCACATCTGTACTGGTCTACTCTTCTATGCTTATGAAACTGGGTAAGGTACTGTCAACAAACCTAGAGATTTGTATTAAATCATAATGCAAAACTATTAACATCCATTTAACCGGGGGAAAGTCTTCAGATTTATATCCTATATAGTATGTAAACAGAGAAATTAGGCAGTAGTGCAAGTTTACAAGAAAAACCCTTGAAGGGGCAACCTTCTAAATCAAAAACCCTCAGTCTGCACTACTAATATAGAAAATATTAAAATCATACCAAACTTATCTTTACAAAAAGAAATTATACTCAATGTCCAAATTTCAGTTTAGCCTAATTTAAGTACTTTTTCTGATAGTTTCAGATGTTTCACTTGTCAATTTCTTAACTTCTAAGAGTATCTAATATTAAAATACTCTGAGAAAAAGAGGAAAGATTTGATGACCCACAAACTAGGAAATAAGCAAATGAATAAAATGAATGGTAACTATAATTTATTTTTTCATAGCATTAGTCCTACAAAAATAAAAACTACATCGAATGGAGTAATTATGTGTAACAATTTTAATTATTATAACAAGAAACAATTTTGCATTTACACATTTATCTATGTATACTTATAAATGTACATGCATATATAAATATACATTGAATGTCTCCAAACAGCAGGTTTTAGTAAAAACCATACACGGGCAGAAACAAACAGATGCACCACACATATACACACACAAGGTACACATATCTCCCTCCTCTAAGGTTGTCTGTAACATCATAACTTTGCTACACAGCAGGTTTCTATGATTACATTTCAAGTTATACACACTTTACCCCTTTATTTAGTCAGCTAGTCTGTTCTGGTATAATCCCTCCTTCACAGCCTCAAATCTTAAAAAGGTATTATTAGGCAATGATAAAAAGAAAAGTTCACTGGGTGAAGCAATTATCTATGATTGTATTTATAAAGGATAGGCATAGAAAAAAGACATTTCTACCAAAAATAAGTGAGTATCTGGTCTCAAGAAAGTCATGTCCTCACAACTCTGAAACAATCAGATGAAAGGGGAAATGTAAGAACTTCATGGAAGTTATTCTAACTGACTGAAAATAAATTTCAAGAAAGATTAAAAAGGAGTAAGACATTGTAAGTCTACATTACTGAAATAATCATCCTTTTTGGTCAGCATTAAGAAGCAGTGGAGTTGGTTCAACAACGGCTTTTACATTACAGCATTACATATGGTATTTAGGAGCTTTCTGCATACCCGAATCGTAATCTGGTTCTTGGAGTAAAATGAGTTTTCTATTAAGATCTCTAGGAATCTTACCCCCTCAGGTAAACCTCAATGCTAATGTATTTTCAAGCATTCTCCAATAGCACAAACTCCAGAATTTCAATCCTTTAATATGCCCTCTACATTCAACCTCATAAAACGGAAATTAGAAACTGATCTACTACTTTCATTGTTGTTCTATTTAGTCCATCTTATGTGTGTAGACTAGTTCTACAGCTCCACAAAAATCCTCCTTTTAATTCAACAAAGATGAATTTCAGTCACTTGTAGTACTTAAAAAAATACTTGTCTTGAGTGATGGATTGACATAATTTATAATAGAATTCAAGACAAAGTATCCAACTATAGAGAAATATGCCTTAGGAGAGTTCATTGTTTTGAGTAACACACCTAAAAATGCAAGAAACCTGTTAATTATGTCAAAAGAGAAGCCTGATAGGGAATTTTTTTAAAAATCCCTATTAATAAATATCTTTCTAAAATAATTTATTTAGTATTGGAATGTTACCAACACCATGACATTTTAACATCAGTATGTATACTTATGTTCTGTGAATTTCTACTGATTTCCTATTCCATCCCCAAAATGAAGCTACATGAAAAGATGCAAGTAGGAAGTTAAAAAAACTTTATGACTTTTCCATCCTGAAGTTTGCATCAAAATTCACTCCCTGTTGAAACAGAGAACATTACTTCTCTGATAAAAGTAATAGTGTATGCAGAGAGCATTTAGGGAAACAAAGGGCACAAGACTGCAATTTTCCCCAGGATGGGGAAAATTAATTGAATGTCTGTACTATAAAACCCCCTAAAGTTTGAAGACAATTAACAGATATGTGACTTCAAAATAGGGTTATCAGAAAACAAAACCTGTCAATTTCTAGGCTCAAATGTATCAAGGTATATTTACATCATTAAGCTACAGATGAGAAGGCCCATTGTGCAAAACTCCACTTTCAAAACCAAAACCTACTCTAGGACAAAGTGATACAACATACAATAAAACGCTAGTCACCAAGGTTATGAGATTTCACCAATAAGAAAATAAAATAATAAAGAATTTGCCAAAATTCTCAACAGATTTTTCTCAAAAAGTCTTACCTTGTCATTGGTGTCCAGCACAATGGTGCTATGTCTCCACTTTGTTAATACTATCGGTTCTTGTAGCCTTCTGTCCAGGCTTCTACTTTTAATTATTTCTCTTTGTTGCTGGGATGAAGCATTATACTAAAGAAAACAATACTTCATAAATAATAGAAACAAAACTAGAATCTAAACATGCTAGCTCCCAATGACACATAAGGTTAGGTCAAGTTCATTATATGACACTAACATGCATGTTCTGGCCTCAGTTTTCTCACCTTTGAGCAACACTTTTGTACTGGATGGACCAAGTTAATACTATCTTTGGCAAAATATTAAATCTTCCTAAATTTTACCAACTGTAAAACAGATATAACAGAAATATCTAATTAATAGATATAAGGATTGAACAAAGTAATAAAAATAGCAAATATTGCCCTGATAGTAGGTTCTCAATAAATATGAGTTATCATAACTTACAAAATGAAGTCATCAGACAACTTTTTACCTTCTTGCTACTTCTAAAAGCACATGAATTCAATTTTTAGTTTAGGTTTTTAAAATAATGCTTACATACACTGTAAAGTACTCTCACATTTAAAGGGATTTTTGTACATTTGTTTTTATTTCTGTTTTCACTTACAAGCCAAACACACTATTATTTCTTTCTCTGAAGTGGTAAAATATAACCAGGTTAAAAGGGAGAGATGGTCCTAACTCTAAAGAACATTCCTAAATACATTAGTGGTGTACAATGATAAACTGTCAAGAAAATTGCATATAAAATTAAAGACCTATTATCAATAAGGCATTAAATCATTTAAGTGTTTGAAATGTCAAGCATATAACTAAGCATATAACCCTTCACTTATTCCCAATCTAGAACCAGATGTATATAATATGTGTGCACATGTTCTATCTTACTTAGCTGTCATATGAACATGTTTCTCCTTTCCAAATTTATTAACAGACTCCTAGAGGGTAAAGACCAAGCTTTATGCATTTCGTCTACTAGAACACCTACACAGTACTGAGCATCAAAGATGTATTTAGAAAACAGCAGTGAAATTTGTAATCTCTGTATTGAGGGTTACAATCTGTCAAATCTGTTTGACAGAACTTAAGACTTACTTTCATTGTTAAATTTCTTAGGGTACTGAATTTAATCTGCAGTTTTCTTTATCTTACATTAACAATCCATTAAATAGTGGTTCTAAAACATTTTTCCTTATTTCCTTATTCCCACTGCATCCAACGCGAGCCTCCTCTACATATCAAATGTAATTGGAAATACAAGAAATTGCCTAGACCTTCTGACATTTTATTCGAAGGGGCAAATGACGGCAGAAAATAAGATGTCAGAAAACTAGTAACTCAACATTGGTCACAATCAGCATCTACTTCCATTGCTGTGGAGCTAACTACCCTTTAAGGTTTTGATATAACTCAAGTCCCTTGCTTCTCTTCTCCCCTTCGCCCAGGGCATCTCCAGAAGTAAGTTTTCGAATACAGTGATCCCTCACGTATCATAGGAGTTACATTCCAGAGACCCCCCGTGATAGGTGAAAATCCGTGAACTAGCGGCATTATATTTATTTTGTTATTTATATACTATATATAAATAATAAATCTTATTATATCAAATATATATTTTTAAGGCTTTATAAATCGTTCCCACACTCCTATAAACCTTTCCCATTCTCTTATTAACCTTTCCCACACTCTTATAAACACTTCATGTGCTCTTAAACACTTTCTACACTCTTAAACCTATGTAATTTTAACAACATATAAAATTCTATATGGGTACTCACCAGTGAAGTATACCGTCGTCCCTCACTATATCTCGGCTCACTTATTGCGGCTTCACTGTATTGCAGGCTTTAAAAAACCCGCGATACAGTGAAGCCAATAAGTGAACCACAATACAGCAAGGGATGACCGTATTGAGCCTACATGTCTTCTGACCAAGGAAAGTACAGAAGTTTTTAAGAAACCCAGCTACTAGTTAAGTAAAGGTTCCAAATTAGCCCTTATGCAAAGTTATTCTGGGAGCCTCTCCTTTCAGTGGATCCTGATCTGGGAAAAAATCAACCAAAAAAAGGTTTTATGTTTGATATTATTACTCCAGGCAATCAGACTAATGGGAGTGATAATTCAAATTTGTCAAGAGGAACAAAATTAACATTATACAATTAACACTGTATCTTTAAATTATTTAGTATTATGTAATCTGTGTTCAAAATCATTTTCAATGAAACACACTTTCAGATTTTACTTCCGATTTTTAAGTCAAAATCTGGTCTCATTTTATAAGCTTAATATTATAAAACCAAGCACTGTTTTATAGTTTTTAATATTGAATAGTTATATACCCAAAACATATTCTTATCCCAGAACATAGGATATTACATTTTAGCCATCACTATCCATAGATCTTTCTTTCCAATTTAATCACTAAGTATGACTTAGTTGTTCTTATAAATGGTACCAGTATTAAAAAGTAACACCTGACATATTTTCAACTTCTTCCTGGAATGTTTACAAAACAAAATATTATTAATCTTATTATGAATACTTCTTTTCTCCTAAACTTTTGTTAATAGCCATATAAAGCTTGGAATATTAATTTGTCACCTGAAAGTTTTATTGATGGACAATTAAATCTGGAAAATAAAGTTAGATCATTTTATATTTAATTTTTGGAAAGCTTCCAAAAAGAAAAATCCCCAACACTGTTACTGTACCACTCAACTGCTATGTTATGGTTCATCAAATAAGACTATTATAGAGATCTGAGCACTCGGCACAATTTTAATGTTTAAAAAGTAGTATACTTTTATCCTGAGTGAGAGTCAGATACAAAAGTATAAATTAATGACAAAAAATTTTAAATCTACAAATGTTTTACTAAATTATATTTCATAATTTTAAAAAGTAACAATATAAAACTTTTAATCCTCACAGCAATTCATAGCACTTTTTAACCTATTTTTATGGCACTTTTAAATACATTTTATTTAGATCTTTCTTCATTCTTGGTATGAGTTAATGGTTAACTTTAAGTAAAAACAATGTGACCCAACTATAGAGACCAAAATAAATCAACAATTGCTTGGGAAAAGAGAACGGGAATGAATAAGCAGAGAACAGAAGATTTTTAGGGCAATCAAAATGCTCTGTGATGTATCATTATACTTTTGTGTAAACCTATAGAATGTACACCACCACCAAGAGTGAACCCTAAGGCAGACAATGAACTGTAAGTGATTATGATATGTCAGTGTAGGTTCTTGGTAAAAAAATGTACGATTCTGGCAAGTGACACTGAAAATAGGGAAGGCTATGCAAGTGGGGGACAGGGGGTATATATAGCAAATCTCTGTACTTTCCTCTCAATTTTGTTGTAAAACCTAAAACATGGGGGGAGGGAGAGGGAGGGAGATTAATGGGGGGGAAATGAGGACAACCGTAACCACAAACAATTAATAAAAAAACCCTAAAACTGGTCCAAAAAAATAAAGTCTTTAAAAAAACCCCTACAATATAATAATATCCTCTCAACTCTTTGTATATGAATGTTTTTGTAATTAAAATATAAAAATTATTTTTATTAATACCAATATGTTAAACTCCAAACAGTACTTAAAAAAAATCATACTGTCTAAACGTAAAGTTTAATATGACTTCTAATTAGAAAATGTTAATTTAAACAACACAGTGGTTAAAATATGAAATAGTTTTAGTTCTGCTAAGCTGGGCACAACAAAAGTACCTATGGAAAATGCATGATGAAGTACCCAAAAATGCTTATCTGAAGACCTTACGAAGCTTTTTTAACTACGAGAGGATTCTAGGGCTGTACTTGATAGCTAAATTAACCAATAAAAACCAGTATTTACTTCATCCCTCTCTCCCTAACCCCTGCCAAGTTTCCTTTATAGCAACCTACATTGTTCCTTGAGATCCATGTAGGTTGATCAACATAACATTTTAAAGCTAACAGAATTATAACGGAGCTCTTTTGCTACTGGCTCAATACAGATGCACAAGGCATGTTCTCAGAAATGAACTACAGGCTGTGTATATCTTATTTTATGAGTATCAAGCCAGGTAACACTCACATAGGAAATAAAAAACAACTGCTAGCACCAGTCAGTTCACTAGATTAGTAACGCCTAGTGATTTTTTCTATATTCAATGTATTTATACAAAATATTTTTCTTTAAATTGACTTATTTTAGGGAAAAGAAATTTCTTTAAAAACAAAAATCTATCTGCTAATTGATGCCACAGACGTGCTAATTATAGTTGTTTTCTAAAATATTAAAATAATGTACTAATTAAAATCTAAGTGTTTGCACAGATATCATTTAAACTTAGCCCTAGTGTCGAGTCTGGAGAGAGATACCCAGTGACACCCTAGCAGATCTTATCACTACATGTTGCCTCTCTCAGCCAATAACTGACTCAATTATAACATACATTTCATACAATAAACTTGAATGTTGAGTTGATTTTCTTTCTCTTCAAAATAAAGATTAAATATAAGACCAACTTCAAGCAGAAAATTTAATGTATTCAAGATCACTAGATATAAGATGGCATTATTGGTACCGAAGAGAATTCTTATTCCAGGAATAATGAAAAACCAATTTCATGTTAAACCAAAAGCATTTTTTAATAGGAATAATCAATAATATCTACAAAAATAATGCACATTTTAGAAAATTGTAGCCAACCACAGGATTCTCGATGAATTCTGAAGAAATTAATTTTGTTGCTTTTTAAAAAGTTGAATGGACTAAGCAAAGAAAAAAACTTACAGACACAGACAACAGTACGGTAATTACAAGAGGAAAAGAGGGTAAAGTGGGAATAAATGGTGATGGAAGCAGACTTCACTTGGGGTGCTGAAACACAATACAACATGCAGACGGTATATTACGGAACTGTATACGTGAAACCTGTATTATTTTACTGGCCAATGCTACCCCAATCAATTCAATAAAAATTTAATAAAATAAAGAAGTTGAATATGTATGAGGGACTCACGGATAGAGCCAAAGGGGGGTTGGGATTGAGGGCGGGAAGAGGGTGTGGGTAGGGCGGGGGAAAGTGGTGGTGGGAAACTGGAGACAACTGTATTTGAACATCAGTTTAAAAAAGTAAAAAAAAAAGTCGAATAAAAATTTAAAAATAAATCTACTGAAACCATTTTCATATTATTCCATCTACTATTTTTAAATAGAAATTCAGTGTTAAGGTTTATTACCTTTGGCAGTTCCCACTCCGACCGAGATCCATCGGCACTGTAGTAATACTGTCTACCTTGATCATCAACATGCTTGAGCCACTATAAAAACAGAAGAGGTGTTATCTTTTAATTTAAATAAAAGAGAGTTTAGGCTTTTATAATCAGAGATATTAGATTTATTCTTATAAGTTCTATTCTACTTGCTTTAGAAAGCTGCAAAAAACAATTCACAACCTTATGCTAACACATTTTAAGTTTAGAAAGAATAAATGAACTCAATATTAAATGTAAGCTTATTTTTTCTCCCTTTTATCCAAAGTCAAGCTAGTAGTTCAAGTACCACTTAAAACATAAGAAATACTCTTATATAACATAACGATACACAGACACATGTGCACTGAACACAGGGCCACCACACCCACCCTGAAAACAGGATTAAAAAATTAACAGAAGGGGATTTTCCTTCAATCTTTAAGTAGAAAACTACTCAACAATTTAAGCCAGACTTCATGTAGCCAACATATCTTACTCGCTATGATTATATAATCATAGAAAAACTATTTCATATAATGTAATACATAGAATGTGAAGAGGGAAAGTCTACTGCTAATACAAATATGTGATCTTGATTGTAATATGCATGAATACTACTGTTTCCTCATGTTCCAGTGTCAAATAATTAAAGCAGAAATGGGGGCGGGGAGGCAGTAAAAGCCAACCTTCTCCATTCATTCCCAAGGGCCTATCCTTCAACCCAGCCCAATCAACCCAGTTACTTTCTCTGATGATCTGAGATGTAATACACACAGAAAATTTCAATATGTACTTCCAAACCAAGTTAATTAATCATAAGATATGAGATCCATGGTTTTTGTTTTATATAACTTGGTTACAAAAGAAAAAGGAGTATAGGAAGTGAGGCAGTATATCATAATAACATGCTAAGAAAACTAGTATTCCAAAAACCTATTCCCTAAGAAAAATACAGTCGGCCCTTTGTGTCCTCAAGTTTCCCACCCGCAGATTTAACCAACTGCAGACTGAAAATATTCCTCCCCACCCCCCCAAAATCCCAGAAAGTTCCAAAAAGCAAAATTTAGATTTGCCACATGCCAAACTCTACACTGAATCCATGCGAATGAAGTGATATGTAGGCAGACTCTGCTGTAGCCCATGTGCAAATATAGGTTAAGTGCAAATACTGTATCATTTTATATAATCCAAGGACTGGGGCACCCTCAGATTATGGTATCTGTGGGGAAAAGGAGGGTCCTGGAACCAATCCCTCAAGGATACTAAGGGATGACTGTATAAAGCAGTATGTTTATTGAAGAAATCTAAACAGAATGACACTCAACATGCCTACCCTTAAAAAGGTCTGTCTAAAGTGGGTTCTGACACGATAAAAATCAATGTAATTGTAAGCAGTTTAAAACCATGAGTCAGTAGTTATGCTGAGTTTTCATGTTGTCAATTTACATGACTACAAATTACAATGAAAAATATTTTGAGTGTTTTTTAAATACTACCAAAATTTCAGTACACAATGATTTTATGAGAGGATTCAACCAAGAAAACTAGATGAGAAAAAAAGAATGTACCTTTTCATTAGTATAGTCACTGGTATACAAGGTATGCCCACGTTCATCCAACTCTTCTGACCAACCCCTTGGAGGAGAACCACACTGACTATCTGACTGGCTGTAACAAATGCTGTGGAAGTTTTCTTCTGATGAAAGAGGCTATAAATAGTCAGAAATATAAGGATTTTTCTTCTTTGATAATGTAAGTATACAGTAGTTGAAAATCTAAGAGATTAAGCAATTGTATTTGACTATAAATACAAAAATATCCTGAATATATTTTAATAATTTTCAAAGCAAATTGTTCATTCTTTTAAATGGTACACTGTAAGTGTTAAGGTGAAATTAATAATAGTTATTTCATCACATTAATGCAACCCTGGAAAAGTTCAGCACCCTGGCAAGGTAGATCAGTTGATTACAGTGTCATCCCAATACACCAACCTTGGTTCATCACAATACACCAAGGTTGTGGGTTCAGTCTCCAGTCAAGGCACACACACAAAAAAAACAATAAACGAATTTCAAAGGAAAGTTCACCATAATAAAATTGAAAACAATGTTTTCACACTGAGAGACAAAAATGCTACCTTTTATTTAATACTGCCTTTGAACTGAAACCACGTTTAAAAATGACATAGGTGTGTATGTGCACACATGCCTATGTACAAGCAAAGCAGGTGATGAGGGTACCAAGTATCTTCAAATTCTCACTCATCTACGAGTCTATCACAAGTTCCTAGTAAAATGCCTGTCAAACAACAGCGCTCAATAAATGTAACTTAAATTATTTTTTAAAAGTGTGTGGGAGACATGGGAGAAAAGATACTACCTTTGTACCACTATTTTATGTTCTAATTTATTGGCAAGTTTTCCTAACTCACTCAACCAAATGTTTATTAAGGACAGTTGGAAACTAAACTTCAAAACAAAACAAAATACTGAGAAAAATCAAGCACAAAGAGATTAAGAAATTCAGTTTACAAATAATTTAGGTATGTTTTACTGTAAAAAGCACAATAAAGTCCAGACATATAAGAGACAAAAAAAATTGAGAAAAGTTAACAATTTCTACTTTTTCAAATAAAAGGTACCATAATGTGGCTAAGTAGCAATTTGGGTGCACTTCGCTCATTCAACAAATATTTACTGGGCTAACTCTCATGTGTAAATGACTCTTCCAGGGTCACTTTCAGGTAAAAGGGTGTTGGTAATTAAATCTTAACCATGTATTTTCTACCACTGTAATTTGGTCTGAAACACTAAGACAGGTAGATTCTAAATGTTGTAGAAGTAATTTAAAAACATAAAGAGCCTAATATTAATATATTCACAAGTACTAACAAAGATAACACTGCAGAAGCCTTGCAAATGAGCTGCATATATTTTAATGGTAACATTTAAAAAAATTGGAACCCTGACTGGTGTGGCTCAGTGGGTTGGGTGTCATCCCGAAAGCCAAAAGGTTGCATGTTTGATTCCAGGTCAGGGCACATGCCTGGGTTGTGGGCTAGGTCCCTGGTTGGGGTTGTACGAGAGGTAACCAATTGACATTTCTCTCAAACGTCAATGTTACTTTCTCTCTCCCTTTGTTCTCCTCTCTCTGAAAATAAAATCTTTTTCTAAAAAAGGGAAACCTAATTTAAAAATCAGTAATTTTTTTTATTTCATTGAGACCACTTAAAATGTAAGCTCAGATAGGCAAAGTGCAATAAAATCTTTTAGAAACAGAATAAAAGGCAATCTAATTAATAAAATTAATCTAAGAAACACTAAATTAATTTTTTTCATAAATATGATTTTCCAGTTGACAAAATGCTTACCACTATTTCCCAATTTTTGAGCAACAAAGACACTCCTTTCTGCCATAAAAACTATGAAACAGGAGTAGCTTTAAGATCTTGATATCTATACTGTTAGGAAAGAGCCATTTAATGGCAATGAAATAAAAACTAAGAGTATTTTTGGCAAGGATTCTCCAAATGTTAACTGCTCTGTACTAAATACCTCTACTCAACAGGATACCTGGCTCAGGAACTTTGAGGTATATATCCTGCAGGAAATGTAGCCTAGTGGATATTTGAGAGGGCTTTAAAAATGTTCCATTTATAGAAGAATAACAGGTAGGTACCCAACTGATCATCTGGATGAAACATTTTTAAAAATCATTAATGAGCAAGAGGTTAGTTAAGTAATAACTTGGAGGACAAAAACTAAGTAGAAAAATCCAAAAAGATAAGGAAAGACCAGCTTTCTCCTTGAAGGCATTTGCCAAACTTCAAACTAGAATGTTAGTTTTCAAGGCCATGCAGACGTATTAAGGAACAGGACTCAGGACCACCAAAGACAGGGAGTCTAAAAGGATACCCTACAATACAGAACTGGAACCAAGAATTAAACCTGTAGATTATGGGTGAGCCAGAAGGAAATTTTGTCCCCTTTATTCAACACTAAGGAAATCACAGGAATCCTCCCCAGTAATGGGGGGAAATTAGGGGAATCCTTAATCACAAACCCATTCACAAGCAATACAAATTACCTATCTAAGTGGCCAGTAAAGACTAAAGCTACAAATTTAGTTTCAAATGTTCAGAGGACACTAGTTTGCCTAAGCACCTGGCAGACACAACAGCAAACACTCTCTAAAGGAGGAAACTTTCAACCTCAGCATTAAAGACTTCTTATACATGATGCCCTGGCCGGTGTGGCTCAGTTGGTTGGAGCATCGTCCCTGTACCCTAAAGGTCACAGGTTCGATTCCCAGTCAGAGCACATACCTAGGTTGTGTGTTCCATCCAGTCTGAGAATGGACGATCCCTGGTCTTGGATGTAAGATCCTCCATCTGAGCACGGACCAGTGTTTCTCTCTCTTCATTCCTCTCTCTCCCTCTCTAACGGCAATGGAAAAATGTCCTCAGGTGAGTATTAAAAAAATCTTCCTCAATATGAATTTCCAATAACTATAATCTCATGTTAAGATACACACATGCATGTGCATGAAGTGACACAACACACCATGAGTGACAGCAGAAAACAGACAGCATGCTCCGATTTTTAAAGACTTGATATACTAGAATTATCAAAAACAAAATATAAGACTAAAAAGAGATGTAACAAATAAATGCAATAGATGATCCTTCACTGGATCCTTCATTAGAGTAAAAAAACTATAAAAGACATTACTTGACAAGTGAGAAACATAGAATATTAACTGCATACTAAATAATACATTAGCATTAGATTTTTTTTGTGATAAATCTATTTTCACCAAAAAAGTGGTTTTACTGGAAAATGTCCACATACTTGAGAGAATAAAATAATTATGTTGTCTGCTCCAAATGGTTCAAAAAAGGTTACTAAGGTGGAAGGAAGAAGAGAAAAATCAAGCAAATGTGGCAAAATACCAACAATTGGTAACCTATGTGAAGAGTCTGGTACATGGATTCTCAATATACATAATCTTTCTAGTTTTTTGTAGGTTTAAAACTTTTCAAAGTAGTAGGAGGGGAAGCTACCAAACAAATAAAAATAACACGTTTTTAAAATTCAAGGATTGGTTTAACACCAAGTAAAAATGTAGATGAAGAAGAAAACAGTGAGCAGGAGTTACATCTAGCAGTTACTGAGAATGAATCAGAGAGACATAGAGATAACATTTTTAAATATAAGAGAAATCAAGAGACATAACAGACAGAACGAGCACGCTAAATGTTCCCCTACTCAACATTCCAGAATGAGAAGAAGGGAAAAATGGAGCAGAAGCTATAGACAGATAATGGCTAAGAATTTTCCAAAACTGATCAAAGATAGGACTCCTCAAATTCAGGGGTCCCAACAAAGCCCTGGCAGGAAATGGAAAAGATACTTTCACCTAATCACATGATGGTGAAATTACAGACACAAGTTTCTAAAAGCTGCCGGTATGAAGTGACAAGCCACCCTTAAAACAAAGACCATCAAACTGGCAACTAAATTTTCATCACCAACCAAGGAAGCCTGAAAACATGAGAATAAAATCTTCAATAAATTAGGAAAAAAACAAACAAGTAAACATTCAACTTAGACCTGTATACCCAGTAAAGACATTCTTTAAATACAAGGATGAGATAAATTAATTTCCAAATAAAAGCTAAGACTCGTATCACTAACAGATCCTCACTAAGGAAATTTAAAAGTATGTACTTAAGACGGCAGAAAAGTTATCCAAGATAATCTAATTTTTACAAAGAAATATGATTTAAAAGGTGGTAAATATGACAATTAATTTTAAGAGTCAGTATGGGCAACAACAACAAGGGAGTTAAAAATAGAAATAAAATATAAAGACAACAATGGCACAAAAATATGCGTAGTTCCTGTACGGCTTTAAGGAGCAAGAAGATACTAACTTTAGAATTTGATAGTATGCACATTAAAATTTCTAAGGCAGGTTTCTCAATAGCAGCACCACTGACATTTAGAGCCAGATAATTGTGTGTGGGGGCTGTCTTGTGACTCATAGACTGTTCCACAGCATCTCTGGTGTCCATCCACTAGAGACCAGTTGCACTCTCCCAGCTGTAACAACCACAGTTGTCCTGACACTGTCTAACCCCACCCCTCACGCAGAACTGTCCCCAGTTGAGACCCTTTGCTCTAGTGTGAACACTAAAATAATAAGCCTCAAAGTTAAGATGGAAGTCTGAATGCTTGCTCCCTCTCAAACCCCACTAAAATAAAAATAGTGAATATGTTTTAAAAGACCTAAGCCCACAAGAAGACGCAACAGTCACGAAACTCTGGAAGCTGAGAGGCAGCACAACAAAGTAGAATCTCAACTGGTGAGAGTGGGGAGTGGAGTTGTGAAGGGAAGATGAAATCCAACAAACTTACAAAGAATCTTCAAATGGCGCAGGAACAGAAAGTATCAGGTATTCCCAGAACTGGAGGTGAAAGCAGGGGTACTAAAATGAGGGCTAAAATTGCCAAAATCCCCCTTTTCACACCAGGCTGCTGGAAGCTCACCTCTCCCTTATATCAGCAGAAGCGGAGTATTCCCTCTCAAGAGGGAAAACCAGTAAGATGCTGAGTTGGAAGACAACTCAGACATCATAATTGAGACAAGGGTACTAAACAGAAAGAGTAGAGACCAGGGATTGTATACAAATTGAATGCTAACTACAAACACTCTCGTAGCCCTGACTTTCTAGAAAGAAGATTTTAAGACTTCCGTGGAAACTCTGATTAGTACAAAAGGAAAGATCTAATGATTCTAACACTGGCAACTCCCCAGCAAGTATTTGACCCAGCCTGCCAAAAAGTAAAGTTCAAAATGCCGTACATTCAGGAAAACTAGCAATTACATATGAGAGCAGAATATACACATTTTCACAAAGTCTCAACTGAGCCTCCCATGCATGACCTTTCTCAAAAAGTTACTGGGAGATGTGCTTGAGCCACTTTGGAAATACCTATTTTTATAATTTGTGCAGAGACTGGCAGAGTAAACTGAGACTCTGATGTAAAAAATCACTCTTTTATTTATTGAAATAGAAAGCTAAAAAGCATATTGCTAAAAGTTCCTGTTTGTCCTTTAAATTCCTTTAAATCATTCTAGGAGAACCCCATAACTTAGTCCTTTCCCCAACTCTCTCAAATTACAAGGTTTTACTTTACTGTTGATACACAGGATAATTTATTTTCAAGTCTTTCTAGATCTACATTTCAAATAATTTTCTTAACACTTTTCTTATTACAATAACCAGAAACAATTTCTCTCACTATTCTCAATCTCATTCCTGAACACTAAAGTGTAAATTACCACCAAATCAAAGCTATAAAATAACCAACTGAAAAACAGGACAAGAGAGGTTATTAACACAAAAAGCTTTTAGATTCTGCTAAATACAGGTGTTACCTGATTGTTCCAGCTCCTGTTTTTAATTGTACAAGCAGCTGATAAGCTCTTTGATAAGAGCAGGGTGTCCTATGTGGGTGCAGGGCCCTATCTATGAAACAGCAGGATTTAGCACCCATATGTCAACCCCAATCAAACTTTTGCTGCATATCTAAGACAACCCCAAGAACCTCTACAGACTCTGAGATAAGTATCTGTCAAAACAGAGCTGGCCAATTCACCACACCACCCTTCATCGAGAAGTGTGGGGAAAGGTGAAACCAAGGCGGGGAGGGAAAGATAGTATGAACACCTATTAGAGAAAATAATGACTGCACAATGAATTGTCAGACTTACAGGATGGTCCATTTGTAGCACAGACATAAGATTATACTTATTTCCCTTACATGTAAACAAAAAGTGATCTTGTACATCTGACTGACAGAAACTCAGAAGTTATCCTGCTCACAGACCAAATCAATCAAGTGTGTTTTAATGAGTTAAATATCTGCTGTTGTGTATTTGGCTAAGACACGTAATTTCTTTCCTTCTTTTTCTAAAAAAAAAAAAAAAAATCACTTCTTGGGCAATAACAGTGATTTAACTATCTTCTAGCACACCAGCACATGAAGGAAATCATTGGCACCATGCAACTTTAGTCGAGTTAATTCTGCAACCAGTAGGCAACTACAAGGTTAGCTACTATCTACTAGTTAGAGATTAGGCAGTAACTAGCATTAACATAATAAAACTTGGAAGGAAGATCTGGTATCTTAGAGATTTCAAGTGTTCTATTATTTCAGTACCAAAATACAAACCTATTCAGTCCTTTCCTCTCTGAATAATGAGAAAAAGTTTGGTAACTCACTGATCAACTTCCTGATTACTCGTACCTCTGGTTCTCCTGGACTCTGAAAATCTCCTTTGCCCATGCTTGTATCCCGAGTCCATCGAGGGGGTTTCCAAGTTCTTTCCTGTGTCCCTCTGTTATAGTAATAACTGCGTCCTGAACTGTCTTTATGAGTTTCCCATTCTCCATTGACCTGAATTGCTGGGCTCCCTGGAAGTGGAGGGAGGGCAGACTGGGAGAGTTTCAGTTCTTGAAGGTTAGCATATACGGGAGAATCTGGACGTCCTTGATTGGGAGGTGTTGTTGCCTGTGGAAATTTTGAAATGTTCATGTTTAAATGGGTATATCATTTATAAATTTGTTTAAATTGGCATGACATTTATAAATTAAAATTAAACACAGAATTTATAAACATATATACTAAAATTCACTTTAGAACATGCACAGGTATATATACTCTATCTGAAGAAGTAACGGTTTTAATATGCATAGTTTGAAAAAAATTAAAGACTCAAACAGAATCCAAAGTGTAATTAAAAACTTTCCCTCACCCTGAAAGAATATATAACTCGAAGACAGGAGGTGTGGGTGCTAGTCCACGACCTGGCAATAACAAGTTGTGTGACACTGGATCAGATCACTTCACCTCTCTAAATATGGATTTTTTTTATAGCTCTAAATGAGAAACTTGCATTAAACAACCTAGGTCTGCTCTGGCTCTAAAATCTATGACTTTAGACAATTTTTAAAACACAAAAAGCCTATGAGTTACATGCGTAACTCAGCAATTATTCAGAAAACTAGTAGAAGAAAAATTTTATATTCAAAGCTATAATATTAAATCAGGAATATAAATGAAAGATAAAGGAGATAGATTACTTCAGCTAGCAATTTACTACATTCTATTCCTTCTCAGTTACGATTTCTTAGTGGTCATAAACAAATCATTTAATTTATTCCCCGTTTTCTTATTTGTGAATTTCCTAACAGTGGAAAGAATGAG
>PVKM010025008.1:0-20184 GCA_004027735.1 Carollia perspicillata
AAATGAAAGGTAAGCCACAGACTGGGAGAATATATCTGCCTTAGAAATTTCTGTCAAAAATTTTATTCAGAATATATACACATACATTCTATCCATCGGTAATAATAAAACAATCCAATTCAAAAGTATCTGAAGAAAATTAAAAATGGGCCAAAGATTCAACAGACACTTCAAAAAGGAAGACCTACAAATGGCCAGTAAGAACATGTTAGTCATGAAGGAAATGCAAATCAAAAGCCACAGTGAGAGGCCACTTCGTAGCTGTCAGAAGGGCTGAGACTGGAAACCCAACAACATGCAAGTGTGAGAAGGAACGGGAGCACCTGGAACTCTCAGCCACCGCCGGGCCCGAATGTCAAACTGTACGGCCACTAGAAAACTGCTTGGAAGTTTCTCATAAAGATAAACACACACCTATTGTGTGCTCCAGTAATTAAGCCTACATCTAAAAAAGAAATGAGAATAAGAAAGAACTCATTCACAGCAGCTTAATATTGGTAATAGCCGACAAGGTGAAAACAACCCAAATGTTTGTTCATTTGAAAACGCATCAACAAATTAGTCTGCTCACATGAACAGAACACCACCCAGCGGTAAAGGGAGAAGGAATGACCGATACACGCAACATACACCCGAGTGTGAAAGAAGGCAGACACTCGAGAGCACCTGCTCTACCATTTCGGTTATACGAAGTTTGGGGAGAGGAAAAACGATCTACCGTGATACAAACCAGGGAGTGTGTGCCCGTGGGGGTAGAGGGTGACTGACTGGGGGTGCGGGCGAACTTGGCTGACAGAAGTGTCCTGCTTGTTAACTGGGGTTTGGTCACGTAAGCATACTTAGCGTCGGTGCGCTGAACCACGTGTACCCCTGACACCGGTCAGAAGGGAAAGCTGGCAGGGCTCCCCGTCTTCACATCCTCACGTCCTCCCGAAGGACGGGGTCTGACTGGCCGTCCTGACCCCATCCAAAGGGGACTGCGTCTGCACTGCTTTCGGTCTGACGACTCTCGTGGCCGTCCTCATTCCTCTGACACCATCCCTGCGAGGTGTTTCCTCTGGAGGGAAAAAAGGGACTTGCCGGTTCTGTCATCTACCAGGAACAGTCCGCCGACACACCGGGTGTCAGAACCCGGGCAGGAGGAGTATTCTGAATTCCCGCAGTCCGAGTCATTTTTTCAGTAGACGACTGACAGCCTACACCCAACATACTCCTCACCTCCAACGGGTAATGGGAGAAAGTGGATCTGGGAAGAAGGGCACCTGAAACAGGCCGACGGTGTTTGTCCTGGCCCGAAATAACATGGCAGGCGTGCTCTGCTTGCTGGGGAGTTCACGTCCTCGGGGCTCAGGACTTCTCCTGACTCTCCTCCGTGTCTGCTGCCAGGGCCATGGTCTCCCCGGGCCTTTGGTCCAGACCCGTCCTGAAGGCCGTGGCCGGTCAACAGCTTGCAGGATACAGAGGTAGATACCAGAGGATCTTGCTTCAGCTGCCGCTAAGCCACTACGCAAAGGATAATTCATACGCAACACTACTACTCTGCAAATTCCAGGGACAGAGTTGGGGCTCCCATTATTATACCAGAGACTGGGACAGGCCGAAGAAGATTCTGCTTTAGGCTCCATCGCGCCGGAGCAACTGGCTTCAGACCTACGGGAACAGTCACCGGTGGTGCTGCACAGGGAAACAGCTATGTTTTTAAAGTAAAACGAGGGAACGCTAAGACTGGAAACATCAATTCAGAGTTTCTTCTGAGACACAAATGGAAGCCACTTGTGTCAGGAAAGTTAAAGGACTAGTTGGTTAACATCTGATTTTTCCCTTCTTTATAGTATCTATTGGACATTTTCAGGAACTACACAAGAAATACAAGAAAAAGGGAAAATCAGTAAGAATCTGGAGGGGTTTCTCGTCTTTACAAACCAAATGGGAAGGGAGAATATGAGATGCTTCTTTTAAGACAGGGGAGAAGTGTGAGGGTCTATTTCCTAAGGAAGAGAAGTTACAGAAACGAAGGAACAGCAGCATACTCCGTTCACCAACTCCTGTGCCAAAGGGCAGAGAAATGAGAAAGCAAGCACATCCACATTTATGTTTGTGTTAAAGATTAGAAACAACTACCACTTCTTCTACAGATTTTTTTAAATGGCTATGGTGGACGTTTTACAAGATGCATGTGCCCTTCTAGCAACAGAGCTGGAACATCGTCTTAAGTGAGTGTGTGTGTGTGTGGGGGGTATGATTAATGACTACAGCCTCCAAAGCTGGAGAGTGTGTATTTGTATAATTATGTCGGCTCATTGTTTCTGCCCAGCCAAGTTATTCTGAGGGCCAGCTTTCCCAAACCCCAATACCCACTGCAGTTACTGTGACCTCATCTAATCTTTCCCCTGGCTAAATGCCTGGCTAGAGGTTTTCTGATTTGATTCTTCTGATACACTTCTGACGAATCAGGGAAAGGAAAGACTTTCATTTGTTATGGACGGAAAGCCTGTTCCCCTTTTCCCAAATTTATCTGTTGAAACCCTAACCTCCAGTGTGATGGTTAGTAGGGGGTGAGGCCTTTGGGAGGTGATGAAGTCGTAAGGGTGGGACCCTCATGCATGAGATTAGTGCCCTTATAAAAGGGACCCCAGAGAACCCCCTTGTCCCTTCTGCCATGTGAGGACACAGCGAGAAGACAGCCGTTTAGGAGACAGCCTCGAGATCTGTGAGGAGTAAATTCCTGTGGTTTATACGCCACCCAGTCTATGGTACTTTGTCATGGTAGCCTAAATTGACTACAGCACCATTTCAGAATGATGGTCAGGGCACATGAAAGATCCCATGGCAGTTATAAAAAAGTATGTACACCCACCACAATAAAAACACTGTCGAGGGCTGAGAGATTTCAACAAATGTCTGGGAGCCAGAAAATGATGAAGTACTGGCTGAGGAGGCTGAGCAGAGGCCACTTCCAGCCCCCAAGATTCTCTGAGAGGGAGGAGATCCCCGACAGAGCCAGGGAAACCCCAAAGAGGCTCAGAAACAGCAAGTACAATACAGAAATGACTCGGAGGGCAGAAAGGAGAAGATTAATAGGAAAGTCTCAGTATCAACAATTGTTCCTTCCACGCCTAACCCCTGTCTTTGTAAGAAACAACAAATGTTATAGGTCCCCAGGCAAAAACTTTAAAAGAAGATGGTTCTCTAAAGAAATTAAACAAAATGCCTGGTGAGGACTGAACAGCTGGCCTGGTTCTGAAAACCCCACAGCCAAGCCCTCCTTACTCCGACACGCAGCGGCTCCCCAGCACTCCGGGGGCTGCACCGTGCCACCCGAGGGGAGTCTGCCACATGCACCCATGAGGACAGAGTCCCCGGTCGGCCTCAACGCCCCCTCGTCTTTACGTGGATAAATACACGTTTAAAGAAAACCTGCAACATGAGAGTAGAAAACCAAGATAAACAACAGAACACCCAAAAGTTCGAACACAGAAAATTCAAGTGAGCAAAGATATTCTATAACAAACTCAAAAAAAAAAACACCCTTTTATTGGTGTCTCTAGAAATACATGAGAAGCAATAATTATATCCACATAACAAGTACTCCCAGAAGAAATAAGCGGTCCGAGGAGAAGCACACGAACTTAAAAATGGGAGCGCCAAACAAGCATTAGCCTGGAACACCACGTGCACCTGCCTGGGCGCCCCACCCGCACACCCGCGAATCGATGGTTTAGCTCCACCACACACACAACGCCTCGCCCACCACGTGCCGTCTTCACAGCACAGCCAGAGGGTTAAGATGGCACACGCAGGACACGTTCACGGCACGGAGGCACGGTGCCCGCTGTCCAAGGAAACCTGCGTCTGGGTGTAACTGCTCTGCTAGTTTTAGGGACAGGAGGGGAGAAACCAAAGAACATGGTGTTTTTAGAGGGACTTAATGAAGACTCCCGGAAGTATTAATAAGGAAGAGCTAGCTAAATGGGAAGACTTCAAGATACTGAAACGTATTAATGAGGTATGTGAAATCTCTGGAGAACTTCACAGAAAGGTAAACACCCCGCCCATCCAGATGATCTGCATACTGTCCTTCCCAAAAGCATAGCAAGGGACTGGATTATTGGTTCAAATCCTTGCTATTCCCAAAGCCCTTTTTTATAACCGAAAATACTATAACGCCCTATTTGCTACTCTGAAAGAAAATTCATTAGTGAATATTAACAAGTATACATGTGATTTTTAAAATATCAATACCCTAAGAGTAATATAAAAGAGAAACCAAAAAAGCAATTTATAATAAAACTATGTATTTCAATATGTAAAAACGTTCCAGGTTCAATTAACTATAAAACAGATGTTTATCATTTACTTGTAAAGAGTAAGTACGGACTGTAAGAGATTGAATCGGAAGCCTTCCGTGTTAAAAGTATGAGAAAAAGAGGAGACGCATAAGTGGACAAAAGAATGAAAATGAGTATGTTCTATATATATTAAAAGCATGCACAAGCCATTCTGTGTTTTCATGTAAAACAGATCTACGCTCGGATAATCAGAGACTAATTTTTCACTGCACACATGCCCAACAGGGCAGCTGAAAGTCACGTGGGACACAGAGCAGCTCTTTGTCTTTTCCAACGTGAAACATCTAAAATCTCCGATTCGTGACACAAAATGACCTTCATTGTATCAGCAGAAGCAAACAGCCTCCCAAATATCTATTATGTCCCCTAGGGCGTGGCACTGTTCCCATGGGAAGCCCTGCCTGGATGACCTGTGGGAGTTTCCCTCCCAGCCCTCACAGTCCGTCCCACTGAGAATCGAATCCTGAAGGACAAATAAGCAACACATCTAAGAAATACATTAATACGGAAAGTACCATAAAGAAATTAGCTTAGTCTTACGGCGTTAACAATAGCTATGTTCAACACTATTTCCTCTTTTTGAATTCGAGATCATTGGCTATTCCACACGGAATATGGAGTGAGAAGCTGTATCTTTGTAACACTTAGCAAAAAGTGACCCTGGTTTTTAACATTCAGATCTGGCTCATTAATGATAAAAAGGGGAGTTTTTCATAGAACTCTACAGTTCTCATTTCCTCAAAACAAGAATCGATGCCTTCTTTCACACGTGGGCATTACAGGAAGGGGGAGCCATTTACTGTCAGTGTCTTTCTGATGCAATCCTGCCACCGCTTTCAAAGAGAGAATTCATCCAAGAAGCCTTAGTCACCGCTTCAAGGAAAATGCCACTGCGCTGAATAGACCCAGACTAAACCACACGCCGAGAAGCCCCAGAGCCGATCCCACGGTGAGAAAACAGATGGAGACACGAGTGGCAGAGGGGAGATCCCAGGTCAGAACAGACTAAGCAGCATGCCTCAGAATTTGGTCTTTAATTCAGGGAAAAGGCTGACAATATGCGGCACCACTGCCTCATAAATCAAGCTCAGACATCGATTTCCCCTCTGCCCAACTTTTAAAACATACTTCCTAAAAATACAAGACTTCAGTTCTAAACCAGGAACTTATGCGTAATTAGTATCTTAGCAACTATAGGCATTGCAGTTTTAAAATTTCATGCCCTGGAAGGAAAATGGGATCCTACACTTTAATATTTAAAAATGAAACTACATTTTGAAAAGAATGGATTTCCCATCAAAAGGATGATGTACCGAGTAAACATTATAAAGAGATTCAGAGAGAAAAACTTCAGTTCTGAGCTCCTCTCAAAGAGAGGACTAATTTTTTCTAAAATCTCCCATCTACCCAAAAGGAAAAAAGGCACAATTTCTTCAGTTTATCCTTACCTGGATTACCAATAATTCTTCTGAAGGCAGATGCACGTCCTTGTTTCTGTGGAGGAGTCAATGCAAAGTCTGAGGCCCAGAAGTCACCCAAGCCTCGGGCTGTTGGCCGCTGGAGCCTGAAACCCCCTTGATGAATGAAACTGCACATCGTGATATACAAGTTCTGAGGCAGCTATTGGCTAAGTGAGGGCAATGCGTGTGGAAGTCTGATTTGCCACTTTCAGGGCATGCCTCTTACATCCCGTCTCTGAAAGAAGAAAGATACTCCACTCCTGAGTGAGTCAAAACTAAAGAAAGGGTTCGTTTTTTTCTGTAGCATTCTGCCTAACACTACGGAAACCACAAGGAGAACACACCACAGATCTGACTCCTTCACCAGGCAATGTCAATGAAAAAAGAAATTACGATGTCGACACTGGAAACTTACAAATGACTCCCACACCACAGCCCAAGGTCTTTTGTGTTATGACTGCCTGTGAGTTACACATCAGTAGAGGCATGGTACACATATTTTTCAGCCAAGAATTCTGAGCCATGGTTTGGGGGCTCACAATGATCAAGTGGTAAGAAAAACCTCAGAAGACATTTAATCTTTGTGCTACACTGACGCTCAATCAAGAAATTAAACCAAGAATAATGCAACAATGGTGTAACTGATCTTTCTAGAATTGGAGGTTTTCCATACATAGTCCTTTGACCACGTGCGTTAGAATGACCTAAGACTGGACTCAGAATCTCTGGGGTGGAGACCAGGCATCAACATGACAACCAGCATTCTAGACTATTCTATATACTTTGCAAAGCCGGAAGGCTATGTTTCCTGCCACCAGAACTTCACAGCCAATTATGGCTGCTGCCACCTTCCTTCATTATCCAGTTACCTTGTCTTTGGTTACTGCTGGAGCCCGAAGAACACTAACACCTCCTCAGGACACGGTCTGGGTTTGCCTGGCCTCCCGCCCCACCCTCCCCTGAGGGAAAAGCTCAGGCCTCAGAACCTTCAGAAGCTGAACCACGCAAGGCATGAGGTTGAATGTGGGCCTTAGTCAAAGACGCCGCGGCTGGAACACACAGAATGCACTGCTGAAAACGGGAGGAGGGACAGGAGGGAAATAGGACGCTGACGCCTGGTGACTGCTTACAGCGCTCCAGGCAGCACGTCAACGACCTCCTGTGCTTCTCTCTGCCAGGACAAGCCTCACCGAAGACTAACTTCAGTGTGTTCGGCATATGAGCACACACGCGCAGGAGTCCTCCCAGGACAGCAGGGGCACGCCAGCAGCGCACTGTCTCTGAGAAAGGCTGGGCACTGGCTTTCCGTGCCCACCTCCAGCCCCTTTAGCCGACATAAAGAATCAAAGAAAGGAAACTCAGAAACAGTGTCAGAGATGGAGTCGCAATGACGTCCTCTTTCCCTGGTTCTTGGTTCCTTATATATCCAACCTAAGATTCTGTGAGCTTTCAGAAAATCCCGACTCGCTTTCCATTATCTATTTTAACCAGTGAGTTTTCTTTAGTCCAAAGGGCTGGGCGTGGGGTGACCCCAGTATTACATTATACATAGGAGGTTAAAATTCGAGTATCACAAACAAGTATGGAAAACTGTCTTAACTTTGGTAAAGAAGGCTTTATATTTTTTCTCCAACATGCATGTAGTTTCTCAGCAAGCCTCCTGGGTTTGGGGAGCCCGACTCAGAAAATGGTGCGTTCAGGCACTAGCTCTTCCAACTGCTCCCCTCTGCGTTTCAGGACGGTGACACTCTGCCACCAGAACACACGCAGGACTGCGAGGAGGCTCACCTGCACTTCTAGCTCCCCACTGCGAGCTGGCCCTGGTGCACTTGGTATGCGCCAAGCATGCGGCCTAACCGGTGAAACTGGGGTCGGTCAGGGCGGCGGCTCTCAAACGGTCTTGTCAGCCCCGGGGCCCCTTCATCTCCCGAGTGAAATCTCAGGGGAAAGCCCAGCGAGGCGCGCCAGATGAAAGCCCGGCATCCCTAGTTGATGTGGGGACTGGCGGGTGCAACGACCCCCCTCGCTGGGGCTCGCTTACTCATCTCGTCCCCACGGCGGCTACTGAGGCAACACTGCCAAAACCCAAGGGCTCTGTGTTATCCTGTCTCAGACCTTGACGATTTTTTTAAATTCGTACTTTATTCTACGTGTGCTTCTGTATCTCAAAGCTGAACATCAATTACATTTTTTCAGAGTCACGTCAAGTCGCATTTCGAATGCAGTGCAATACACTGAGCTGGAATTCTGTTACCGTATTTGTCTTGTACAGACCCTCACATAAAAATTGTAACCTCTTTTGTAACAATACCCTTAGCATATGTGCAAGTTCAAGGTCACTCAAGGACCCCCTGCCATGATTTCACTCTCATCAGCAGCCATTAGCTTGCTACATATGGCACAATAGTTTCAGACTATATACTAAACTCAAGCCAAAACAAGAGAGATGCACTCGTGCCCTGAGATCTAAAATGAAGAACAAATTTAAGGTGTTGCCAATCATTACCAAAGAAAGGATAATACCAGGTCAGCACAGAAAAAACTAAAATGCCCTCATCAAGAGCCAACACTTTAAACATTCTGCTTAACATTCTGCTAACAGAAAATGTAAGAGCCTTCCTTTTCAAATGTCTTGTTTCCCAGTTTAATAGAAAAGATAATGTGTTTCATCACACCTCAAGAGCACACGTGACAAAATGGCCAGAGTGAAGGTACCGCCCAGGGTCACCCGGGAGCACCACCTCCACCAGGGAAAGGCCCCGGCGTTCTGTGATCACCTGTCCCTCAGAAGCAACACAGCGTCCAAAAGCAGCCAACTTTAACTCCAAGAGCCGGGCGTCAGCACTCACGCACACAGAAGGAAGTGATCTGTCATTTCAAAACGCACGCTTAACCGGATTCTTACTTCAGAATCCGCTGAATTCTCCTATGATTTCCATTTTAATGTATTACTGAATAAATGGAGGCACACTAGGAGCACTTAGATGATTTTTAAATAGTCAGCCTCCTTCCAGGAACAAAGCATGGCGAAAAGGAACGCTGACATTAAATGGTCCTCGAATACCTAGTAGGTCCCTCAAATTTATTGCCACTGGTGACTGAGGACTGGAGCTACGTCTCCCCCAGGAACGACGCTGTTAATGACAGTTACAACCCCGGTCATCCCACAGAAACTTACTTCACTCATAACGTGTCCGCAGTACTGCATACCCGAAATCCGACGTCTATTATAACCGTGTTGCAATACTAATAATTACATAAGGAAGAGCATAAACAAAGAATAATTACTTTTCTGTATGCAACGTGTAAGAAGGTTTCGTCAGAAGAGCATGAACCTGAATAACACACTAAAGAGATCTGAAAGTTGATGACACTAGTCACAGTCCTAATTTTACCTTTAAACATATTGTATTCCTTTATCTTGATGATGATTTACATACCTACTCTTTAGCAGCTATGACTAGCGCCATTGGAGGCTTTCCAATACTGAACAAAGAGGGAAGGAAAAAAACTAAGAAAGAGATTTACTTGAAATACAGAAAAGAAATACGACACGGACACGTGTTTGGCATTAACAGACTACGACCTGAAAGGGGAACAGAAAAAGAGAATGTGACGTTCCGAGTTGTGAGGAAGAGGGAGGAGGTGCTGGAGTGGACACCTCGCCTGGGCCAGGGCGGCCTGGCTGCCGCGTGGAGCCGGGGGTGCGAGGCGGACCCAGGCCCTGTGCGGCTGGGCAGGCGACAGAACGCGTGCGAAGCAAGGGGTTCTAACCCAGGGAAGCTTTGGGTGGTACCCTTGGTAAGGATCCGGCTGCTGATCTTTCAAATTTGGTCTGGCTGGTGACTCAGTTCATGAGATCAGAGTCAGGGGTCAGCACGGGACGTGTGCTCAGCTCCAGGGTCACAGAGCATGACAAAGCAGTCAGCTCCCAAACACGTGGTGCTGGCCAAGAAGGCACAAGCCACAGCCCACGGACAGCTCAGGACAAAGCAACAGTCCTCCGGAGCTCCGCTCGCACGATACATCGTTTTTCTACAGGACACTCTGAATTCCTTAATTAACTGGGGAGGGGTGGGTACGGCAGGAATTGGGTGTCACAATCTGAAAAATCTGTTTCTACCATCATACCTAACATTAAAGTGTTTACTGAAAATAATTATTGGACCCTATCTTATAGTGACAGGAGTTTTATATATTTTTAACGTTCCTAATGTGCTACAAGTGAACCTGAAGTACAGTGACATTTAAAGGCCTTTTAAATAACACAAACTTTGGCCTTACTGAACAGATTGGTGGTTGTGTGTGTGTGTGTGTGTGTGTGTGTGTGTTTTTAAAGCTGGGGAATTCCAGTCCCACTATGAGGGGAAGTTAGGAGACAGACTGAAAAGGAAGGGAGTTATCGCTTACAATCAAAGGTACCCGCCTCCCACCGCCTTTGCTTCTGGACAAGGCAAAGTGGTCTATCTAATGCACTGTTTCCCAAACTTCAGGACAACCCACTAACGAGTCGAGGCATCTCCTGCATTGCCAGCAGCATTTTTACAAAAGCAGAGCACAGTAGAAGAGACAGAAAGTAAGAGGTCAGCACACTTAGTGGAACTACTGTTTCATAAAATTGTTTCATTTAAGTGTGTGTGTGTTGCACGTACCGTTTCCTGGTGTAAAACAACCCTTTCCGTGAATCCCAGGCAGAAAAGGGTTCTTAGGAAAGAAGATTAAAGATCCTGTTTGAAACAGGGTGGGCAGGTCCTGTGGCATTTAATTTAATCAGTGCTCTCTCTGCCTTTGTGGCCTTATCTTGGAAAGGAACCCACAGAGATGCCTTTACATTGCTAACCAACCATTCTAAAGATAACAGGCAAGTCATTACTTGCTCATTCGCCCAGGCCAGTGTCTACTCTCCCTACACAGGAGCTACGGAGAGAGGGCAAAAGAAATGCTTTCTCAGTAAATAGGGTCATGTCGTGACGGCTGACACCCCGTGTGCCTGATGGGGTTCTCGGCCCTTCACATGTCAGTAGTCACTCGATCCTCTCAATCCCCCTATGAAAGTAAACTTGAACGTTGTCCCTGTTTCACAGATACGCATCTAAGGAATGAAGTCAGCGGCCTCAGAGGCAGAGCCAGCACCTGACCCAGGAAGTCTGAACCCACAGCCTTCACTCTCAATGCACCAGTGACCACCACGAACGCCCATGGCTGAGAGAAAGACTGTGACGCCAGGGAGGAAGGAGGGAACAAACTGGGAAGGGAGACCGGAACCCCAAAGGCAAACTCACGCTGTTAACACCACTAGGCTGTGCTGTCCACCCCAATTTCTCCTGTGGGACAGTCCAGTCCACAGTCTACGCCAGAGACAGCTAGCTTCTTTGACACTGATACCCTGGGTGCACTCCAACCACGCTCCCCAGCAAATTCGTCCCAGCTCCTTCTCTGTCTTCCCTGCCTGGAAAACGCGTAAGAATGTGCCTGAGTGGGCCCCTACTTTTCTGTAATGAATCTAAGTCTTACTTGTTTGTTTATTTATCTATTACATATTTATTCTGTCCACCAATAGGTGTATGAATAAAGATATGGTATATAAACACAACGAACTATTACTCGGCAATAAAAAAAGAGTGAGATCTTCCAATTTGCAACAAAATGGATGTATATAGAAGGTACTATGCTAAGTGAAGTAAGTCGGACAAAGACAAATACCACATTATTTCACTTACAGTGGAATCTAAAAACAACAAGACAAAGGAGCAAACAGAACAAACCAGAAACAAGCTGATGGCTGCCAAAGGGGAGGAGGCTGCGGGATGCGTGAAATTTAAAAACAAACATTTTAAACTTCATTCTCAGGTGCTGGTACTTGAACATTTTTTTAAAGATTTTATTTATTTCTTTTTAGACAGGGAAGGGAGGGAGAAAGATAGGGAGAGAAACATTGGTGTGTAAGAGATACATCAGTCAGCTGCCTCTCACACGCCCCCAACTGGCGACCTGACCCAGGCCCCCAGGCATGTGCCCTGACTGGGAATCGAACCAACAACCCTTTAGTTCACAGACCTGCACTCAATCCACTGAACCACACCAGCCAGGATGGTAGTTAAACTCTTACACTGGCCAATCACTCCTGACACATCTTCTAAGTCTTATCTCCACAAACTAGTGACTCCTGTAGCCCCAGTGATTACTGCCAGTCTGGGTGACGCAGTGCTTGTAGAAGGACCTCCTTCTTTGTACCCACTTGTGTCACTCTCTTCATCACTTATAAATAGGATCGAAAGGAATCTCAGGTGAAATGTACACTGTGACAAGTGTGACATGGTGTTTTAGAGAAATATGAAAGATTCATGTGCCGAAGATTTCCTTTACCTCTCATCTGCCCACCCTTGCCCTCGAGTTCTACAGCCAGCCCTAGAGACAGGGCCTATTCAAAAAATAAATAAAAATAACCCTCTTCTTGGTAGCATGGTTACCTCCCCCAGCTCCCAGGCCCAAGAGTAAGAACCTAACGCAGCACTATTTAGACGCTGAGTAGACACTGGGCGTTTCTACATAATGAAATGAGAAGGAAGTACTCCTCCTCCTCCTGGCCGGCGCAAATGAATCCTGGAACAAGAGGGAACCAGTGTTTAGCTCTTCATCTGACCACCACACCCTGACCACAGAAGTTGAAACTTTCCTCTCTGAAAACACCTGGTGGCCAAACATAGTACCTTTCAAACTTTAAAAAATCTTAGTGCATAACAATGCACTGTACATTCTGATGTAGAAAGTAAAATTGCTAGAATTCAGGAATATTTCCAAGTACAATGAAACAGTCAGATAACAGACAGAATCTGAGGTTTACATTTACTATGACGATACCTTACCACACTCCACTTGTATGCGCATTTTCTAAGCAGTCTGCTAAAAGTAAGGCAACGGCTTAACACACCTTTTTAAAAACACATATAGGGTAAGCTCTCTTTGGAGAAGTGTCTATTCAGGCCCTCTTCCAATTTTTTAATGGGACTGTTTGTTTTTTTGGTGTTGAGTTTTATAAGTTCTTTATAAATGCTGGATATTAACCCCTTATAGAATGTATTGGTGAGTACGTTCTCTGATTCAGTGGGTCGTCTTTTTGTTTTGTTGATGGTTTCCTGTGCAAAAAATTTTTAGTTTGATGTAGTCCCATTTGTTTAAATTTTCTTTTGTTTCCCTTGCCCAAGGAGAAATAGCAGAAAAAATATTATGCAGATGGTGCGCTGTAGAGCTGTGCACTTGAAACCTGTATGATTTTGTTCACCAGTGTCACCCCAATAAATTCAATAAAAAGGAAAAGTAAATAAAAATACGTTAAGGCAGAGTCCTGACTAAATAAAATTTCTACCTCAATAAACACTCTGAACATGCCCGTGTCAACACCACACTGAAGCCCAAAACACAATTTTACTATTTAGCATTGGAATAACTTTTAGCCTATTTCTAGGTATATTCAGGCTACTTCTCTTCCAGATCAGATTCAAGGATTTCTTTATACCAGATACTCGTTGTGTCTACAAGCAGCAGTTTGCACACGGGCCAGGGGGCACACTTTCTGCAGCTAGAAGAGGATGAGTCACGTACGTACCAACCTAGCCAGCCAGCTTCTAAGAAAGATAAAAGAAGAGAATGCCCGCATTTGACACGTGTGACACTCCTCGCCAGCGGCACTGCAGACCGGGGCTTTTTCGGCGATGACACTGTTTCCTGCCCCATTTACCCTGTGTCCTTAACTACACTTGGGACCAAGGGCATTCGTTTTCAGGATACACATTCGTATGAGCGTAGTAGTTGTGAAAATTGGATTTTTTAAAAACGGGGACGTTAGATGATTTATGGGGCAGGGGGTGGGCGAGTCAGATGTAGAACTGTAGCCTCAGCAAGCGCAGTGCACCGGTAAGTCCAAGGCCAACACTGAAAGTGCTTCTCCACTGATTAACAAAAAAATCAGGTGTATAATAACCATCTACACAGGAGCATTTTATTTACTGAGGAAATTTGCCAGAGGCCTCCCTAAAATCCAGGAATTAAGGGTGTTTTTTCCTGGGTTGAACAGGGGTACACAGAGCTGAGAGAGACAGGGAACGTCTCGGGGAGCAACGACCGTCAGAAAAGAAAGTGGTTCCGGTTTAAAAGTTATCCCATAAGAACTTCACTGTCATTGAGAAAAAGACTTAAAGTTTTTTTTTTCCTATCTGTGCACATGCCAGGCTGCCCCCGCGCAGTGCCATGGAAAAACAACCGTGCACAGGGAAGACTCGGCTTTGCTCTCCACTACACTTTGCTAAGACACACACTTTCCAAGTAGCGTGTTCAAAAACAAAAAACCAATAGACTAAAGAACTGAGGTTTAATATTCACTTCTGAAAATTATCAACGTGCAGAAAACCCTTTCACAATGCATATGTATATCAAATCATGTACATTTTAAATACTTTGCAATATTATTTGTCAATCATATCTCAATAGAGCTGAAAAAAGTCATTGAAACTTCTGGTTGAATAAGTACTATCTACCTGTTAGTATCAGTTTTATTTTTTAATTGCTCTGGCCTTGTGCAAGTCCCATCAGCTCTCAGAAACTCAGTTTCCTTACCTGTAAATTGAAAAGGTTCGGGTAATGCCCTGGCCATGTGGCTTGGTTAGTTGAAGCATCATTCCATGTGCACCAAAAGGTTGTGGGTTCAAACCCCAGTAGGGGCATTTACAAGAGGCAACTGATCGGTACTTCTCTCTCACATCCATGTCTCTTTCTCCCCCCGCCCCCGCCTTTTGCTCTAAAAATCAATGGACATGAGAATGAAAAAAAAAAAGGATATTTTAAGGAAAAGGTTAAGGTAAGTGCCCTCTAACCTGCTTTTCAATTCCAAATGCTGAGATTTATTATTTTGTGCCTTATTTTCCCCTTCAAATATCTTTGATCTTAATCCTACTGTAATTTCACCTTAAGAGATGTGGGGGGAGGGGCAGTGGGGGCACAGGAGGGCTTGTCCAGACAGATGCAAGCACAAGGCCTGCTTCGCCTGGGACATTTGTTTAAGAACAGGCACATGAATCTGAGTCTACAGCGGAAACGTCATGTACTCCCTGTGTATTAATTCTAACTTTTGGCAGCATTTGCAACATACTTTCAACTACAGCGACACCCCTCTTTCATAAGCGCATACTGAGCCACTTCCAAACCTACTGCGGGCTGATGTGCGCTCTGAGGGACCACCCGAAGCCAACACTGAACAAGAAAATGAGTCGCTTTGAAGGACAACGTTAGATCGCCCATGCTATGGTTCCTTCCCATTAAGGTGGCAAACTGAACATTATACAAATATATTTATTTGCCCCTTCAGTCAGAAGCGCTAGATTTATTTTCTTCCAATTAGTGATGTAGACATACCAAAAATACTGAAGTCCTTTGGAATCCATTTGCCGAAAGGTCCATTTCCTACTGAAATGGCAAGACAGT
This sequence comes from Carollia perspicillata, assembly GCA_004027735.1. Classification (NCBI taxonomy): domain Eukaryota; kingdom Metazoa; phylum Chordata; class Mammalia; order Chiroptera; family Phyllostomidae; genus Carollia; species Carollia perspicillata. Next base: position 15,287 of record PVKM010025008.1, read on the forward strand.
GCACAACTGAAAATGCCAGATATTCAGGAAATACAGCCAGATATTCTGGAAATACATTCAGATACTCATGTTGGATACACAGATTTTAAAGAGGAACGCTCCTGTCAATGTGTTTTTTTAAAATATATATTACACAATTCTGTCCCTGAGGACTAAACAGTACACTGTAAAGCGAAAATATTTACTTGAAAATCTTAAACATCAGGATCATCGGAGTAACGCTCCAAACTTAGGGAAATCTGACTCACGTTTCTGTGGCATTAAAACTTCCTCCCTTTTAATAAGTAGTATTTTCCTTGTGTGGCAATCACAGCCAATCAACAAAGTCAAACCAAAAGTTTTTTTTTTCTAAAGCTTTAAATTGTGGCGAGTAACTCGGAGGCCACGGGCACGTGGTTCTGCCGGGACCGTGGCTATCGGTGGCTCCCGCCCGGGTTCAGATAACCGAGTTCCTTTGCACACTAACCTAACTGCGCGTTCTTCCACCCTCCGCATCCTGTAAAACTGGACGACAGCACCCTGCCCCCACGCTCTTCACCCGATGCTCGGCACACAGGACATGCTCAGCAAATGCTATTAACACCACTGTTTTCTTCTGCCACACAAATTGTCACAAAAAAACAGAAAGAGATCAAAACAAATCCACCCCTGAGTATAGAAACACAATTTCCTCCGAGTGCCATGAAGTACTGTTGTACATAGCAACTACAACAGTAGCTGCTCTGTACTGAGCACTTACGACGAACCGAGCATTTTATTTACCTTCTTTTGTGACAACATAACTGCCTAAGTCTTTAGTGCTGTTAAGCACTGAAGCTCAAAACTAGCAACCGTAACACACCTACTGCTTCATTCTCTCACTCGCGCCTTTGAGGGAAGTGCCTGGCTACCTGAAGGGACCTCTCACGCCTTTCGTTACCAACCCAGGTGCCTATTTTCACTCCAGTTCCCCACCCCCCAGGAAACGAATGGGGAGAAATGGCCAGAAACATTGGACATCTGTGAAATACTTTTTTAACACGTCGTTCTCGTTTGAGGCTCTTCAGCTTGAACAGTGTTTTATGTTCCCAAATAATGCTTACATTTCTGCCATAATTCGTCCCCTTGCACCGTTAACACCCTTTCCACTTCTGCTGTTCTCTGAAGCCAGTACAACCCTGTCCTACAGAACTCAGTTCATCTTCTGAAATGGATGGAGGCAGAGACGAGTGCTGATGAAGTGGGGCTGGGCTTCGGGCACGGATCGCCTCCCTCTCCCAGATGCTCGCCAAGGTGTTGGCTGGAGGGACCATCGGGTACATTCTGATGTTCTCCTACTGCCTTCCAGGCAGGGGCTGTGTACCAGAAGTAAACGAGGACAGGAAACTGTGGCATGCTGTCTCATTCACTGCTAATAGAACTTTACAAATATTCTTCAAAGACAGGTGATTATTAGTTTAGTTTTATTTAAAAGAACCATTTGGTACATTCTAATCTTTAAAACTTACTGTATGTAGTAAGTAATCTTAGGTGTATATAATTACGTTTCCTTTATAAATAAACTTGCCTTTTAAATCGATGAGAATTTTGCTAAAATAAGCATGGTACAGAAGTCACTATGATATTTTAATTAGGGCTTCAAAATAAATTAGGCAATAAATTTTAGATTTTTTCTCCAGCAACAGAGTTAAAATTAGAACCAAATGTATTTTTCATATAACAAACCAAGCTGCAAACCTATGCTGTTTAAAACTTAAGTTCTTAGCTATCTTGGAAGAGTGCATTATCATTTCCAAAAGTTTTAAATGGATACTGGTTTACTGGGTGCTTTACTAAATGATCATTTTGTAGCCCCCTTAAGAACACACAAAGATAAGAAATGAAGCTTTCCCATAAAATCCCTTCCTCTCATGAGGTATCAGCTTCTTGAATGGGTACATGGTATGACTACATTTCAGTTCCTTAAATGTTGAGGTGCAAATACTAAAAATTCTTGAGGAGATTAGGTGACCTACTTCAATATATTCCAACACACAAAATTACCAGCACACTGTGGAAGTGTGAGGTCCTACAAATGACAACACAATTGACTTTAAGATAGAAAAACAGTGCAGCACTACATTTCGGCCAGCAGGTGTCTCTCTGCAACCCATGACACCAACAAAAAGGACAAGGAAACATAGAAGAACCCCCCCCCACCATCCCCCACCCTCGCCCCTTGTAATTTTGTAATCCCTGGGACAGTTAGGACATGAGTTCTGAGATCAGACCACCAGATTAATTATGTTTCTGAGAAACTGAATATGGAGAATCTAAACAAAGAAATTTAGTGAAAAATAAATTGTTTGTTTTTGGAAAATTATATTTAACATGGAAGATAAAACTACAGAGAAATCTATTTCATTCAGAATGGTAAATAAAATGATTCTTGGCTATTGGTCAGGAGAGCAATGTCAAGGGTCAGACAGAAAAAGTGTTGAGGCATGAACAGTATGTGAAAAAATAGAAACAGAAGCTTAGTTACAAAAGGAAAGGGAGATTTGGAACATAAGATTTAAGTTCAGGCAAGTCTGAGGGGGGTTTAGGCATTAAAGATGTGTGCACATTACTACTGAATACGGAGAAGAATGCGCCCCCACCACAGCCTAAAAATATTGCGAGTCTGTGCAAGTACAGTGGACTCACAGGTTATGAAACCCATTTGGGGGAGCATCACAAAGAAGAGGAGACCAACCGTCACAGGGGTGCGAAGCGCATGGTAAGGCATTTACTCCCAGATACCACGATGGCTACCCGACTTTCCAGGGCGACCACCTCACGAGCTCCACAAGCATCTCATCGCTATGCTGTCTGTGCACCTGAAACTAATAAACTACTGTATGTCAACTGTGATGGAAATTTTTTTAAAAAAATTACTTAAAGAAAGGAGGGAAAAAAGAAAAAGCGATGGAATACAATGGGCCAGAAAACTCTATCACAACTCACAGGGCACGAAGGTATCATTTCGGGAAACCACACATGCGCGTGTACAGACACGTGTGATGGACGGGTCCTAATGTAACGCGGTCGGGGTGCCGAAGAAAGGTCCGAAAGCCACCGCCACGCTGCGTGCCCCACCAGCGCCCGCCCCTCTCAAGTTAGCAATGTCACCTGTAACGCCATCAACTAGGAAAACCACTTCACAACGAGACGGGGTGTGAAGTCTCGCTGCAGGGAGCGCGGAGGCGGCACGAGAGGGCTGGCGGGGCTCCCGTGGGCCGCAGCTGGGGTTCCAGAGGGGCATTTCAGCAGCCAGAGGGCTCCCCCTGAGGAGAGTGGGGTCTACACCCTCGCTGGGGCCCCCGGCCTACAGCACCAGAGCCGGGAAAAGAACCCAGATAAGAAAAGCGTGGCAAAACGGAAGACGGTGGAGTATTTAAAACAGACTCTGTCAACTGCAGAGCAGACAGAAGTCGGAGGGAGGAAGGCACGCCACGAGCGCCAGCCAGAGAAAGGTCTGACTCTGTGTATGAAAGCAGACTGCGGGCCCTGGCCCCCACCTGCGTTTTCTCCCCGCCCTGAGTACGGCGTGCTCGTGTGTGAGGGAGAGGGGCCGAGGGAGACAGGGACGCTAAAAAGGACAGTGAAGGTGGGACCGTGAGCCTCGCTCTGGCCAGCAGACCCGAGTCTCCCCACAGGTGAAAAGGCAGGCACTGGTGCAGGCCCAGAGAGAGGGGGCCGGTGAGGAGAAGGGTGACGGGTTCAACGCTACGATCCCAACAACCAAGCACCGAGCTCACCACACACACGGCCCTTTCAAGTGTTTGTTCAGCGTGTCTCAGTCACACCGACAGTTTGGTCACAAAGTCAGGCCGGGCAGAGCCAGGCGTCTGAAATTTCTTACTCCGAGTTGCCACCAGAAGATACGGGAGCTGCTCTTGATGTCGCCTCTCTGCCTCACCCTCCACAGGCCCTTTCCGTGGCTGTCTCTAAACGGAGCCATTTCCCCAAATGACAAGGAACTCTCTCTTTTGAAAGAAGCTTGTTTTGTTTCAAAATTGAAACTGACCTGCCACTGATGAGGTCATCATGAACTGAAGTTCAACGGCAAAAATAAATGGGAGTTCATATCCTCAGGGTGTGCAAAGATTAAGAAATTAAGTTTTTCGGGCCACTGTAAGAGGTCACAGAGAGACCACGCCAGAACTTACCAACGGTGTTCACACCTTCTTTAGAAAGAATGGATCTGTTTCTGTTGGAGAGTCTTTGGTTCTATGATGGGTTTGTTTTGGGATCAGGTACATTTAAAAGAACTTAATAGCAAATACTTATATGCTATGTGCCAAATACTCTTCTAAGGACTTCACAAATATTTACTCATAAAAACTTAACTGATGCATGTACAACCCCTGCTAATTCCAGTTACCTGTTCAGTGGTTTATTCCATTCCGTTAAAATTGTCGGTTTCTTCCATTTTCTTCCTGCAAAAGATAAGGAAAATGTTGCTAGTGAGTAGTCACAAATGCATAAGTGTTTTTTATCGTTGTCTGGTATCTTCTGAACTTGAGAGCACCAAAGGGGCTTCACTGAACTTCAGCCGCCTCACTTCACTCGGTCCCTGAACAGAACCATCAAGGCAGTACCACTCTATGTGTATGTAATGGGAGATTTGAAAAACAAACACCTCACCGTTTCTGAAGAAATCAACATGCATAATGAAAAGTTACATGCATAGAGAAACGATTTGTAAGGTTCTCCTTGACTCTGAATCCTTCTGCAAACAGACGCCTTTTCAAACTACATTCCCTCTGAAGTTTTTTTCAGGTGGGCAGCACCTTTCCCCACTGGGTGAAGTAACTGCTGTTCTAAAGATAGAAACGATTGGTGGGTGTAGCCATTGCAGATTTACTTAAATTTTTTAAAAATGATCATGGGAAAGC
>PVKM010025009.1:0-20245 GCA_004027735.1 Carollia perspicillata
GAAGTGGAAAAAAAATCTAGGAAAACCAATGAGTAAATGGAGCCTTTCTTTAGCGAGTCCAATATTGCCAGGGAAACTCTAGCATTCAGAGAGTACACACATATCCACCTACATTATTTATTTTCAATTTGTTCTTTTCTCTTCTTTGCAGGTGCCCAGAGATGTGATAAAGGACGGCCCGACTCCGTCTCCGGGCTGAGTCAAAGTGGGTCCCCGCTCTTGATCTTCCTTTGGCCTTATCTAGGGGAAAAGAAAACTCATTAGGCACCAACAAATGCATCATTTCATCTCAAGAAAGTCAAGTTTGGACAGCTCCCTTTCAACAGCATAGGACTTTCAACACTTAAAATTATTGTCCGTCTTCTACTGACATTTAATTTAATTTCAGGCTTTTAAAATTCACATATTTTAATGATCATATTAACTGCATTAGTTTTTAATATTAAAGTAAAACATACATGAGCCTAGAGAAACTTTCAAACATTTCAGAAAACAAAGTAGTAAATGAAAAATCTTACTACTTTCCTGTCATTCCACACTCATATCCAAAATTCTACTGCCAAGGTTTTTATTTTTTTTTCCAGAAAACTATCTAATATATATTTTATATCTATACTTGTATATTTTTTACATAAGTGGGAGTTTATAAAAAACCTGTTTACATATTATTTTTCACATTGTAATAACTTGTAAATCATTCTAAGCATGCGTGTTGTAGTTCTCATATACTCTTTAATAGTTACGTGCATACCATATTGAAGATAAAACTTGAGTCCTTCATCTTACTACTTGCCTCTCATGCACATTTAGATTTATACAGTATTCAAAAAGAAAAAACTGGGTAGCTAACCCTGCAGTAAAAATTCTTAAACACAGAGAGCTTTGCACTGGTGTGCCAGCATATTCAGCGAATATTTGACTAATAGTGAGTATATACATTTTAAATTTTGGTATGTTTTCCAAATTTCATTGCAGCAATTTACATTTCCAGCAACAGTGGACAGACGTGTCTGCTTTACCACACACATCGATGAAATACAAAGTGCGTGCTGCCTAACATTCTGAAAGTTTTTTATTGTTCAGTTACGGTTGTCCCTGTTTTTCCCCCCATTGCTCTCCCCTGTCCTGCCCAATCCCCAGCTCCCAAAGACAGTCCCCACCCCTTGTCTCTGTGTATGGGTCCTTTGTTCATAACAATTTGAAAGTTTAAAATGCCATGTTATTGTTTGAATTTGCATTTTCAAAGTTATGAATTTGGATGAGCATTCATTTAAATATTTATTGTGTATCTGACTTTGTTTTTGATGAAATCTATTCATAGTTTTGCCAATTGTGAAGTTGGTACTTTTCTGTTGATTAATAAGCACTCTGTACACTAATTCCCACTTTCTTATATATGCTGCCAACAGTTTCTCATTTTGTTCCCTGACTTTAAATTTAATTTATATGGTATCAAATTTTTAAATTTTTATGTTGTCAGATTTGTCAATCTATCCATTTATAGTGTCTAGATATTATGTCCTGCATAACCAAACTTCTTCACTCAAAAATTATTTTTTAATATATATGCATGCATTCTTCCAACATCTCTATGTATTTATTATTCTTTTAACAATTAAATGTTTAATTCAACTGGACTCTATTTCAGTAAAATTAAGCAGGGACCTGCTATTTTTTCCCAAAGAGTTATTGTCCAAGATAAATAAACAAGGTAAATATATGACATTAAGAAACATTTAGTGTTTAATTGGTCAATCTATAATTTAATCCTAAATAAATTGGTATTACAATGATTGCAAAATGTAAAAATTAAAAACTGTTCTGTATCTGAGCTTCATCATCAAATCTCTATAATATTATGAAGGCTCTTTGATTCTTTTCCTTCATAAAAATGCTTTGGTTTAGTTGCTGCCTTGGGGAAAACCTTTAAATATTATCAGTGGCTACCATGTTCTAGGCCCTATTCTAGATTTGCAGTATTGTTTCAATTAATCCTCATAAATACCAATGAGATAAATATTATCATCCTCAATTTACAGAGGAGAGAACTGAAAGGTCGAATAGGTCATGTGATCACATAAGCTCGTAAGGAGTAGAGCCAGTGAGTGAAGCCAGTACTTGTTGTCACATAGACTAGTTTGTGCCATTGTTCCTGCCCATCTGAGCTTGGACTACAAGTCTTTCAAGGAATTTAACCATTCCTCATTCTCACTCCACCCTGGGATGCTTTTAATGATGAGAAAATAAGATGTTTTACTTACTGCCAAAGTTTAATCTGACGTTACATGTTTTTTTTAAATTATTCACCTTTTGATTTACTTTGAAAGAATGTTTAAAATAAAATATGAATTACTATGGACTTGAGTCCCTGAAAAACAGATTAGAGAACACACAGTAGAACATTAAAAGGGGCACTTTGTTGGAAACTCATGGCTGAACAAAGCACATTTCATTGTATTATACCTGCAAATGTAATTATTAATCTATCAGAGAGTAATTGTAAACATATTCAAACATGAAAACAGCCAGAGGTTTCAGGCCGTGTGTACAGAGATGTGGTCGGAATGACCAGCAGCTGCTTATGTGATATCAGTCAGTATCAAAATGCCAGGTGGAGTTACAAAGCTCACTACAAAATTGACCAGATTAGAGATTTATGAGGGTCAATAAGCCAATTCCTTTCTCAGTGAGAAATCTAATAAGTAGCTGAGATTTTCTAAACCAAACAACAGCAGTTTTATAGTCTTTAAAAAAAGACCCTCAAAGGGAAATGTCAAAGAACTGTGTCTGTGTTGGTCTTGGCTCTAAATGCAAGAAAAAAAGAAGTTTTCCTTGAGAAATTTTAGTCACAGTTTAACCCTCATGAAAGATTGGTGTTGAAAATCACTCCACTTAGTCATCGAAAATCTTCCAAGCAGAGGAAAGAAGTTAAAGTGGTCCTGGCTTGGTAGCTTCTAACTAAAAAAATACATATTAGTAGAGAGAAACTCATTAAAATATACATATATGTGTACAAAATATTTATGACAGCAATATTTGTAATGTGCACATATACACAAACATATAAATACTGTCTATATACATATGTAATATACCTGTGTCTTCATGTGAAACTAGAAACTAGCTAATTGTCCATAAACAAAGAATGCATAAATTGTGGTATAGTCATGACATAGGATATTACAATTTCCATGAAATTAGGCTCATGTAGAAATAAATGGAAAAGGAATGAAATATTAGCATAGAAATGCCTCAAAAACATAGTGTTTAAGTACGAAAGCAAGAAATAGAAGACACAGACAACATAGCAACATTTTTATAACACTCACACTCATGCAAACTAAATAACATATTGTTTTGGAAAATGTATACGCTGTAAAATTATGCATACTCACATGGCCACAGCCACCTACAGAGTGACTGGAAACTCAGGTCTCTAGCTGGGCACTATGTGCCTTATTAAATGGCATTAATAAAATTCTATTTCTTAAACTGGATTTTTATTGTATAGGGAGTCGTAATCATATTTTCATATTACATACATAACATATGTATTATATATTTGAATGTAAAAAGGTTTTCCACAATAAAAAAGAGACGAGAGTGGTGTTGGGATTATTTAACAGTGGGAGCTAACTAAACTCCATGGTGTCCTGATGGTGGTGAAGGGGTTGCCTCCGATGCACGACTCTGGGTTAAAATCTGAAGTAGAACTAGTTATGAATAAAATAGGGTTAGGGATAGTAGAGGGGAAAACATTCCCAACAGAGCAAATAAAAGGTGTGAGGTTCCTTGGGCAGGAAGGAGACACAGCATCTTTGGAGAAACTGAAAGAAACTCGAGAAATCGGGACACAGAGAATGGGAGGAAGAGAGTAAAACTGGAAACTAGAAGGTAGGCAGAAGCCAGACAGCGTATCTAGGGCCTTTGAGGCCACATTAAAAATTTTGTTTTTTATTGTAATGAAATGGTAAAAGTATTAGTTAGGGGATAGCCTAAGTTGCTTCAGTAAGTGGCTTGAATAAGAAAGGAACGCACTCTGAGTGTACATTTTTCTGTCTCACTCTTTTCCTATCCCGTAACAGAACGGAGGTGAGCAATCTCAAGTGGCAGAGCAGCTCGGCCATTCTTCACAAGTGCTCTCCACCTCTGAGTTTAAGGCAACTAACTCCCTTCCCTGAAAGGACAAAGAGGAAGTGGAGGGCAGGAAGCTTCCTGTGAGGGAACCAGAAGTTACGCACACCACTTTTGCTCACACCATGACCACCCTCAGCTACAAAGGAGACTGGGAAATAGTTTCTAGTTGGGCAGCCATGTGTGCTGTTAAATTTTAGTTTTAACTTGAGAGGGTTCTGTTGTTAATGTATGAGTTCTGGGGGATAATTAACAGTCCCTGCACATGAAGCCATAGCCAGGTTTTAAGCATTCAAATGACATGAGGAAATTTGAATTTTCACAGTAACACACTGACTTGCCGCGTGGAAACTGATTAGAAAGAACCATTACAGGTTGTTAGGAAATCACCGAGGAGGCCCGTTTAGCAGAGCAGTTGAAACGTGGTGGTAGCTTAAACTAGAGTGGTCACAGTAGAGTTGCAGCAAAGCTGGGACATGTGAAATGCATTTCAAGAGTAAGTTTGCATGGCTTTGTCACTTAATTGGTTATGAAATTGACTAGCAAGGGAGTGTAAAGTGAGAGGGAGCAATCTAAGACCTCCAAATGTAAGAGGCCAACTGTGAGACAGAAAAAGATTGTAAAGGAGAAACACAAAAGATGAAGGAAATGACCACTGTGGTGTCAGAGAATCTAAGGGAAAAGAATGTTTTAAAAAAGAGAGAGGGATCATAGTGTCTTCACACCTCATGCTGGGCGATTTCTCCTACAGTAGAAGAGACATCCTATCTCTCTCTCATGATAAAAGGGAAGGAGGGGGTTGATTATGCATGGAGGTGAATATACAGGTGTGAAGGCAGAAAGACAAAGATAGTTTCTGTCTGAGAGATTTCCCTCCCTCCCTCCCTCCCTCCCTTCCCTCCTTCCTTCCTTCCTTCCTTCCTTCCTTCCTTCCTTCTTTCCTCATTGACATTGGAGGTGAAGTCAAACACTAAGGATGCTAGGAGTTGGTGGTTTGTAGACAATAAGGAATGCTTAAAATATCTGTGGTAGATGGTCGGCTGTCAAGCCCTGGAGAGGAAGTGATAGATTTGTTGGGGAATTTGACCACCTTATTTGAGGCTGCTAATAATACATTTAGAGGGGTTCTCATCTGCCTTAGTGTAGATTTTATCTGAGCACTTTTTAGCCATCTGCATGCAGAGCAGGGAAAAAAGATTATTGGTTCTTTCAAGTTTACGGCTTTGCTGGATGGATACAGAAAAAAAAACTACAGAGGTGTAAGAGTTTAGGGTACGCACAGAAGACACTTTAAAGTCATGAACCATGAAAGCTAAGGTAGAAGGAAAAAGAAAACAGCAGCGAACTAACGGGAAGAAGGTGAAAATTTCAACTTCCTGGAGGTTACCACCAGGTTAAAAAAGGTAAATAGGTAACCTGTTAGGGTAGGAAGTCCTATGTCATTAAGCAGGATGATTAAATAAGCAATTTCAGTTATTGAGCAATACTGAGGGAAGATAATTTCCAAGAAAAAAGTTAAATGTTATGTTTACACTTCACTGAGTAAGGACTTTTCGACAGAATGTCATGTACTGGAAAACTATCTTAGCCCCCACTGTATTCTAGACATTAGGTCAAGAACTTTGTCTTGATTCTCATTTAATTTTCACTTTGTTAGGTATTAGTTTTTCCACTCATTGAAAAGCAAGCTAAAGGTCATGGAAATTGTATAATTTCCCAAAATTCAAAGGGGGGAGACCCGATATTGAATCCTTAATGATTTTACTTGAAAGCTCATGTTCTTTCCACCTTACCATAGTAGATTGCAGACAGCTAGGAAGTAGACTCTTATTAGATATTTTTATTAGCCTTTTGAGTCAGAATGGATCTACGTTGCAGACAAGAATTACTTTCTATGTTGTCTCTTTTTTTGCCACCTCTCTACTTGCATCAAAAGACATATATGCTGGAAAATGCTTCCTCTCCGATTGTTATTTTAGGTTGTGTTTCCTTTATACTTCGGGTATCTCCTTTTTTACATTGTAAAATATTTTAATAACCTATTTTTGTATAGTAGAGCATGTGGTCCCTTTAAATATTAATTCAGACTTCTGGCTCAAGACGGTTTTTAAAAGGCCCTCATTAAAAATTACAAGAAATATAAAACATGAATTCTTATGCTCTGAATTATATAATTTTGAAAGCAGAAAATCATTAGAAACCCAAATAAAATTTAAAAACCCCCAAATCACAGTGAAATAATTTAACTTGTCCTAGAAATTGGTAGATTGTAGAGGCAAAGAACGGGTTATCTGTAGGGATTGTGGAGGGTAGGGGGTAGGTAAGACTATGTAAGGGTAGTTGGAGGGAAACATTTATAGTGATAAACTAGTTATATATCTAGATAATGGTGGTGGTCACACAATGTACCCATGTAAAAAAAGGCACAGAGCTATACACACGTAGACACATATTATACCAATGTCAAAGTTCTACTTTTAATATTATACTGTAATTATATAAGTTATAACCATCGGGAACAACTGTGATCTCTCTCTCCCTCCCTCTCTCTCCTGTCTTTGCAAATGCCTGTGAATCTATAACTATCCCAAACTAGAGTAAAAAACTGTTTTCATGTTGTGTCTAGGTATTGGTCTATTTTTACTGTCTGGGTGCAGCATAGTGAGGCCTTTCGAATGCTGCACGAAAGCCTGGAGCTGGTTCTTCCTGGCCCGTCCCCAGAGTTTGGATCAATTGGTGAAAGTAGTCCTTCCTCAGAGCTTGTTACTTCCCTCTTTTGTAAAATTACTACACTGCACCCATCTTGTTAGACTATGACCCTTTTCTGTCACACTGTTATATTCTATCATGGAAATATACAAGTTACTTGTCTCTAGAGCAAATGTATGTAGTTTTACATGTCACTCATACATTTTGTGAGAGATAGATGATTTATTGTTGTTATTACTAATATTTAAAATAGAGCCTTGCCTAAAATAGGTAATTTTTTTAATGAACAAATGAACAAAGTAAGAGAAATACAAGGTACTATGTATTTGCATCTTTATTGATTATTGGGAATTTGGCTACATGCTTTGCTTTTCAAATAATTATTATCATCATCGTTATTTTCATCTCTTACCTTGTTCAGTTTACTTTTCAGAGAAGTACTGAAAATACTGTGTGTGACTTGATTTTATAATTGACATCATCTGTTTTATACCAATTCTGATATAATTATTTTCCATTTATTTGTTTATTTCCATCTTGAAGTAAGAATTTTACTGAGTGCTGTATGTGTGTGTGTGTGTGTGTGTGTGTATTTACACAGACAAATCAAGTATATAGCTTGATATCTGGTTGGTATTGGTCTTGAATATCTAAATCAAGAAAATATTTGTATAGATAGATATAGGTACATAAATATGATGCATATCTCTCACCAATTCTGTTTTTCTGTAGAACTCTGTCTCTGAGAGTACACCCATTACCCAGCTTTTACAAGTATGAATACATGCGCAGTATTATTTAGTTCTTTAGATTTCTTTCAAGCAAATTTGATATCATATCTGTTTATTATCTATTATCATCTGTCTATATACATGAATGCATATATGATTAAAAGTTTTAAAAACAGAATCGTAAAACATAAGGTCTGTCCAGAAAAAGTCCAACCACTATTAATATGATGAGAATGGTTTGTGTGACATCTATGTAACCTGGCCAAGGAGAGTGGACTAGAATGTGCACGAACAATAATGACTACGTTGTACTAGTCAGTGGGGGTGGAGATGCCATTGAGTGAGCATGAGTACTGTGTGACTGTCTCATTCAAGTGACTGAGTGAGTAGAGCAATGAATCCGCATTAAATTTTGTGTTGAGCTTGAATGTTCCTCTCTGGAAACTATTTGGATGACTCAGAAGGCTGCAGCTACGGGCAACTGGTGCCTGGCAGCTTCATCCCCACAGCATGCCCGCTCATGCATCGTGTCTCATGCAGAGTTCTTTGAAAAACATCAAGTCACCCAGCTGACTCAGCAGCCCTACAGCCCTGATCTGGCACCCTGTAACTTCCGACTTTGCCCCAAACTAAAATCACCATTGAAAGGCAAGAGATTTCAGATCATCAGTGGGATTCAGGAAATGGATAACAACTGGGAGAACTGTGTGAGGTCCTAAGGTGCCTACTTTGAAGGGTACCGAAGCGTCATTGTCCTATGTACAATGCTTCTTGTATCTTCAATAAATGTCTCTCTTTTAGATAGCACATGGCTGGATACTTTCTGGACAGACCTTGTATACCATCACATTGATATATAAGCATATTTTAAAAATATTATTAAAAATCCAGTCCTGGAGTAAGTGTGGCTTTTAATTGGGATTGTTAGATTCCCAGCAGATAGAGGGAGTGCCACAGGGATGGAAATGTGTGAGTGTGAGACAGGAAAAAGTTACTATGCAATGCACTCAATCCAGAAACCCCATTTCTGTGTATCTGTCTTATAAAACAAGCTTCAAAACTAGATTTTATTCAGTGAAAGAACTTCCATTTAAATAAAATGGTCTGTAAGATATATCATTATATGGCTTAAAAAGCTTGTGACTCATGACTTAGTGCAGAGATAGAGGCAAGTCAAGTTACTAAAACTTATTAGTGTTATTTAATCAGGTTCTTAATTGCTGTCCTTATACATTCAATTCAGTTGTTCTGTGTGAAGAATTTAAGTCACTGGTTGAGAAAAGTTTGGGAGGAGCATTTATGCAAAAACTGGTTATAAAAACAAAAGGAGAATTGTTTTAAAATTTAATGGCCGGACTTCAATTTCCTTTGAATAGACCTCTTATTGAGTTAGACAAAATCAGAATCATGCCACAGGATTATTATAAGAGCAAGTAGCTCTTCCCTGAGAGTAAGAAGCAGAAATATCTGAAATAATTTTTGAAAGTCTGAGAAGTCCAAGCAACAAAACAGCAAGAAATAAAGTGAGGGATTAAGATAAACTAATATTAATAATTCAGGAGTTTCATAAGTATTAACAATTATAATAAATTCTACAGTGAAGAGAAAGGTTAGTTTAAATAGCCTAAGGAACAATAAAATCCCTTTGTTTAACTATGTATCATCTTATAAAATGACTCTTAAGAATGATTACATTGATATTTGTAAGAGCAAATTTATATTTATTCATTTTGAAATGTTGATGATTTTTCAGCTACATAAAGGATGCATACAGTTTTATTGTAATCTCCTTTCTCCTTTTTTGTTTGGATTAAAATTTTTCACAATAAAAATTTTAATACATACAGAAAAACATCAAACTTTGTGGTTATACATGTATGTAGGTAGCAAACCACTAGCATTTGCATCTTGGAAATGCTCACTCCCTATATTTAAAAATTAAATATAAATTTTAAAATCAGAGAAAAATGTCCATGAAATAGTTAACAGAAGAGGAGATGCAAATGGAAGAGTAAACATTTCTAGTTTTTAAAATCTGCTTCTTAACAATCCTGGTGGAAACAAATTTACAGAAAAATATCATAGAAATAAAAGTACTTTGATGAGTTATTCTTTGAATCCCTTGAACTCATGAAAGCATTTCTCAGTGATGAATTCAAATAACTGGACCAACACTAAGGTAATTAGCTTTTAATGAATGCCAATAATTTCACTGAGAGAGTTGTGTGTACAGAAATCAGAAATAACACATCAATCTGCCACAGGACTATGCATTTCTGCTTTTTACTAAATTTCTTCCAGTTGAGTGTTGCCAGTTCAGTAGAAAACAGACTGGGAGAAAGCTTTTGGCTCAGTTTCTTGGAGATTAAGCTAAAGAATTTAATCGTAACTCTGAAAAATATTGGGGTAGTCTAAAAAGGGAAGACAGGATCTGACTTTTGCTTTTGGATTTAGAGTAAAGTGTATTCTCTGAAGGGAGAATTTAGAGGCAGTAAGACCAAACAAATGGTGTTTAACCATAAAAACTCTAATGAACTGTAAGAACAGTCATCTGTAAGTCGACTGTAAGAACAGCCATCTAGCTGCTCAATCTTTTAGGACACAGTTCTGACAATATTTATCAAGGACACAAATTTAAAAGTTATCCAGCAACACACACAAAAGAAACAAGCCCCTGCATATTCCAAATATAACAAGTGCATAATATAATAAAAATAGAATCTCATTCATAATTTATTATGGTTTTAATGCTTAGTCACATATTTGTTAGAAGTTTTTTATGGAAAATCAAATCCTACAAAATAATGAATGAATCACGAAAGATAATGTGTTTTCTTCAATTTTGTCTTCTCAAAAATTGCAATCGCCCAGTTGTCCTTAATCATTGCTATTAGTGTATGTATATATATATAAACTAACTGGGTGATATATATATTTCTGTAGCACTTATCAAAACATTGAGTAATGAAGTTTCCAGAAGAAACTTTCATGGATATGTGGCCCCAAAACAAGTTTTCAATGCTTCTTTGGGTGTTCTGTGGGAAAATTCAAGTCAACATGCTGTTATTAAAAAGTCTCAGTGGTTTAATTCTCATTATAGTGTGTGAAATTGGGATTGGGTAGTTGGGGGAATAGAGTTTTCAAAGATCCCTAAAATCATTATGAAGCATGAAATTCATAGAAAAATAGTTGAGCAACATAAAATAAATTAAGCACACAGTTGTAAATATTGTGTGCAAGAAACTTAGACAATGGCTCAAGAAAAGATTTCATGTAAATCTAGCAGTGGGCAATGAAGACAAATTAGGCATGAGAAAAATGCAGGCCAAGGCTCGTGGGTAGCAATAACATGGCAAATTCAGGAAAGAATAAGGCAATCAGTGTAAGAAAACAGTAATTGTCAAAATGCTCTCTAAATCGTGAAGCTTTTTTTTTGTTTTTGGAAATTAGCACAAGGCTTAGTTAGGACAAATGTGTTTGATTATTGTAAGAAGTATTTAGAAGTTGTTTTTTTTTTTTTTAATTTCTCTCCCAGAAAAAGGTGACAAAAAAACTGGGAGAGGTAGGAACAAGTAGAGGAATTAATATTTATTGGGCTCCTATTAAATTTCAGTTAATCACTGGGGATACATTATATTAACATAACCCTCATAGTAATTCAATAAGGTGTGTTGTGTCAGCTCTACCTGGTAGGTAAGAAGACTGGGGTAAGAGAGCTGATGTATCATACTCACCGTCATAACTAGGAATTAGCAGACCTGGTATCTCTTTGTAGGTCTGTATGTCTCCAAATCTCATATACTTCCCAGTAAATACACTGCATTTAAGAGAATAATGACAACTCCTCACCCTTTATAAACTGAGAAACCCTGGATTCCACTGATCTTGACAGTAGAAATATGGAAAGGGACTGAGGAGGAGGAGAGAGTGAAATGTGGGGTGAAATGGAATGACTTCCCAGAGTGTGGCACCAACTAATCCTCATATTCCTATACA
Organism: Carollia perspicillata; assembly: GCA_004027735.1. NCBI lineage: Eukaryota > Metazoa > Chordata > Mammalia > Chiroptera > Phyllostomidae > Carollia > Carollia perspicillata. Next base: position 11,571 of record PVKM010025009.1, read on the forward strand.
TGCATGCCTCTCTTAATAGAGGTTGTTTCCTTTCCCCCTGAATTTGGGTTGGTCCTGTGGCTTTCTTTGACCAAAAGAATATGGCAAGAGAGAGAGTGTGTATGATTTCTGAAGTTATACAGCTTTCATATTTGTCCTCCTTGGATCCAGCCTCTATGCCAAGTAATGAGCTCAACTACTGAATAATGACAGAGAAAGCCAGAGCTATAACTGGAGCTAGGGACAGAGATGATAGAGATAGAGATAGAGATAGAGATAGAGATAGAGATAGAGATAGAGATAGAGATAGAGATAGAGATAGAGATAGAGGTAGAGATAGAGATAGAGATAGATAGAGAGAGAGAGAGATAGAGAGAGAGAGATAGAGATACAGAGAGAGAGAAAGAGAGAGAGCTAGGTAGAGGTAGAGAGAGATATGGGTAGAGGTAGAGATAGAAACACAGGCTGAGAGGGAAACCTGTACAGCTCCGAGTCATTTCATCCTCCCTAGTTAAGGCACTGGGTGTGTGAAGTCCTTTAGGATGTTCCAGCCCCAGCTGAGTTCCAGGCTGATAGCAGGTATATGAGTGACTGCAGCCAACCCATTCAGAACAGAAGAACCACATAACCTACTCAAAAAAATTATACAAAATAATAAATGATTGTTGTTACAAGTTTGGAAAGAATTTGTTATGCTGCAAAGGCCTACTGACACACTTAGCTTTGGGGTCCTGGAGTGGAGAAAACAAACCACCAGGAAAAGACAGCACAATCAGGGTAGTGTCACCTTAGTCTCCATCTTCATTCAGGTCCTTGAGCTTGTACCTGACATTAAAGAACACCTCTATAAAGACACAAACACTCTCTGGAAGGGTTACTTAGCTGCTTAGCAAGGATTAGTTGACAGTCAATACAGCACCAACATATGGCACAGAATGGAGGGAAAGATTTTATGTAAGCCTGACCCAGAAAAGGGAGTAAAAAAGGTCCCAGAGAGACTACCTGATTTTGCAGAGTCCCGGCCCTGTCCATTTCTGGTTAATACGGCCACCATCATCACCTCCACAATCACCACCAATTACAATCAATTCTTTGTGCTAACGACTGACTTACAACCACCTCCTTTATGCAAAAGTCATCCTAGATAACATTTAATTTATTTTTCTCCAATTCTCATAATGATATGCTGTAGGCATTGGCCCATTTTTAAAGATAACAATACTAAAGTTCAGCAGTTTTAAATAACTTGTCCAAATCCTTGTATCATACAGCAAGACAATTAATACCCAGTTCCAAAGCCGTTCCTGTTTGCCTTTATCATTTATTTTCTCATAATTTATGGGCACTTTTTTCTTAAGGACTGTGAACCCCCCCAAAACATGTTGGTAATTGATTTTCAAAAATAATTAAGGCCTGTAGGAAACTGGTCTACATTTTAGCATTGCAGAATAATTAAAAATTACTTCAGATGAGAAATAAGTTGAAAGAAATTCTAATGTGTGAATCATTTAGAAGTAAAAATAAATTGTTAAAGTTTGCCTTAATAATTTGTAGCAGTAAACATTTTATCACAATGGCAGTGGGTGCTAAAATGATTCAATATTTTTCTCACTGGTATTTCCCAATGTCCTACATTAAAATTCCTTTGTGCTTTTTTGTTCTGGATTCTTCTCAGGTTTATAGAAGGCAAAGCAAAAAAGTCTTGGCCATCCTCTGAGCCAGTGAAAGAATAGAATAGGACTTCTATGAAGACTTCAGGACACTAAGAAAGAGCCAGGAATGAAAATGTAAGGATAAAGAAGAAAAAGGAAGAATGGAAGATGTTAAAAATCTATGTGAACTCTTTGCCTACAAGATCAACAAATAGATTCAACCTATTCATGCAGTTTTAAAGCATCTATTTATCCTGTGCCAGCCATTGAGCTGCGGAGACAAAGATAAATAATTCTGATTTCTTGATCTTAAGGAACAGTAAGCAGCCTGATTTATCCAGACAAAAGATGTGCTGGGGAAGTTGAAGGTGATCCAGCTAGTTCATGGACGTTCCAAGATAAAGTTCGATTTGCTTTCTATCCTGAGATGTAACTCCCTCACTACTACTCTACATGCAATCTCCAGCTAAAGGACAGAGTCTTCTAATACAATTCTCCAATTACAACCATAGCACGGTATTGACAATAAGATATATATGCAAGCGTGGAGGAACAGAGAGAGAGAGAGAACCTTTCGTAGAAAATTGTTTTATTTTTAAATGATGGGCTTCCTTAGAAAGTTTGATAATAATACACCACTCATAAATATTGAGTAACACAAAGTTATTTACTTCATCACCAAAATACAACAATTAAAAACACTTATTAATATAATCTTTCTTCTATTCTTTAATTCTATAGGTTATATGGTAATGGCTCAGTTGTTTTATGACAATGCCTCTCGACTAGGGGAGATTTTGACAATGTCTAGAGGCAGTCTAGGTTGTCAAAACTGGGATGTGGGTGCTATGGTATCTAGTGGGTAGAAAACTGGGTTGCTGCAAAATCCTACAGTGCCACGGACAGCCTTCCACAACAAAGAATTATCAGACTCAGAAGTGTCAATTAAGAAAGTTCGATAAAACAAACTATATGCCAAGTTTACAAGAACTTCAACTTTTTTCATATAATTTAATCATAAAATAAGGTAAACAGTCATACACAAAAGATGAACTACTAAAGAAATTTTTAGGTTTATTTTTTCAAAATAAGGAAATAGACTTGCTCAAAAGTCATGTGACTGGAAATCAATAAATAATTTAATTTCTTTTGAATTTTTGGGTCAGGCATTAGTAACCAGGGTGACATTAAATATTTACCTCAGGGACAATCCACTCTCAACTGGAACGTATTTTTCCAGTAATGTCCATCAACTCATCAAATAATGATCTAAATCTCTGATAACTTTAGAGATTTTCTTTTAAAAAAATTCTCTTATACATAATGGCAAATCATAAGATATTCTGATGTTTTGTCTAACAGAAAAATGATAGCATCCCACTCACTTGCATCCAAACTGTTACTCTGTAATAGTCTTGGTAAAATCTAAGATAAAAGGACTCCTATCTTTGGTTGTATGATTTCTTAATTAAATAAAGGTTGTAAAGGTAGTTCATATATGTTGGAGATGTATTTTAAATGCACCCAAAACCCCCCTATTTTTGAGGCAAACCAAAGCATTCTAGAAGGGTCAGCATAATGGCAAACTACAAATAGAGTACTAACACATATTCTTTTTTAGTTATTGAAATAGAGCCCCAAATGATTTCTGTATATCAATATTTTATGGTTCAGCCTCCATTTATCATACGTTTGTTAGGTGCTAGGAATTGCCTAGGTACTTTTAAGTTTTATAGGACAAGAAGTAGAAGAAAAAAAAAGAATGAAAAACCACCCCCAGTTCATTGAAGGAAACTCTTGGGTAAGAAAGAGGCTGACTAGGGTTTGTAGAATATTACAGAGAGTCCAAGCAAGATTTTCATTTCTCATTATCTTGGTTGTATCCACCAGCTTGCTGGCTCCTAATACTCTGCCCATTTGGCTGTAGGGTCTCCTTGAAACCCTTTAACAGATATGACTCTCCTGATCTCACCTCTTGAATCAAATATTCAGCCAACATTTTCCTCACTATTTCTGGTACTGACACTTCCCTGTTTAACAGTGCACAATTCTGTGCCATGTGTGTTATGCTTCTAGAATATGTCCACTTCCAGGACCAAATGAAGAAACTTTTCTTCTCTCCCTCTCCTCTAAACCAGAGGCTTGATCCTATTGATCCGAATCCTAACCTGACCTACACTTCTCAAGGTTATGGAAGCTCCTCTGACCTGATAGTTAAAGTATTGCCCAAGACTTAAAACACAACAACAAGAATCTGATTAGCTCTTTGCTAGCACATGTTAAGTACTAAATATAATGAATGAAATAAGACTCGCGTCAATGAGACTTTCTAGGGCATCGTGCCCGGTACTTAGAAGAGCCATACCAGGAGCCAGGGGTACAGATCCCTCATTCCAATGCTATTTGCAGTATAAAATGATTTAGTGTTAGAAGGGGTTAAAAGAGGAATCATTTGTTAGTTAATTATGCAGATCAGGAATCTGCAGACTTTGACTTACCAACTAGTTATCTGTTTTTTTGTAAATTAAGTTTAATTGGAACATAGCTACATCCATTTGTTTACATATTGTCATGACTACTTTTCTGTTATAGTGGAAGAATTAAGTTTGATAGAGACTAATGGCCAACAAAGCTTAAAATATTTACTATCAGATCTTTTACAAAAAATGTTTGCTGCTCCCTGATCCAAATAAAATGAGAAAGAGAAAATGAGAATGACAATCTGAATTAATCATTCTCCTAAATATATTCCCATCTGAGAGCTAATTGCTGGAGAAGGGGAAAGTATAATGACCCCACTTTATCAAAACTTTTAAAAATTAAACTTCACATAATTGATCCTAGGTTTATGTATGTAGGTAAAGATAAAGGAAGAACACCAGCAAGTACAGTGCAGTTCAAATATCTCCCAATTCTATTCATTTCGCCATTATGTAACATCAAACAGTCCATAAAAGGTAGGATGTATAAGAATCAAACCATTTCAGAACTAGCACTGAAATGCAAATTCCCACTAACTTCAGCATGGGTACTAAAGTTTATTTTTGTCTTTCTCCTCCTCAAATAGGACCATAAGTTAACCAGAGACTTCTGGAAATTTCATATGACCACTTGCAATTTTATTAGAAGATTCTAACAAGAATCTTCTAGATTCTTAGAAGTTCACTCCTTAGGACTTCTTCTTAGCCACAGAAAACGTATTTAGTAGATTTTTCCAACGGAATCTGTGGGAGCATCAGAAAAAAAGAGCGTGCACTTCAATGTCAAGAAGTTGAGGCTAGAACAGAACTTTTTTTTCTGTATGGTAATATTGCATGCGGCAAACAAACCAAGTATTCTCTTCCTCTGGTGAGCTCAGATGAAAGTTTGGGAAAATAGGGTCTTTAGCCCATAATCTATAAACATAGACTGTGACCCAGAATACTATAAATCTTCCTGTCACACAGTATGATTATGGAATTATAGATCCTTGTAATAAAAGAAGCCTAAGAAATTACCTAGTCAAATTATTGTATACTGCAGCTGGAGAAATTGCAAGGGGAAATGAAATGCATGGCCTAATGTCATACTGCTAGTTAGCGCCATAGATGGAACTTGAACCTGTAACTCCTGGGATCTTTTTACTGTATCACAAAGTTAGCAAGCTGCCCCAGTTAAAATTATGAAATAGAGAAACATTGTCCTCAGACAACCATAAAATATCCCAACTCCCCTTTTGATGGCATGTCTTAACAGGAGGACTCACTCACTACTTAATGAAGAATAAGGACCAAATTCCTTACGATGATCTACAGTGAAAGGCCTTACCTACCCACATGTTCTGCATTGAAGGCCTCCACTCATATTCCGGGACTTCCAGAACAGCTCACATGCCAACATGTCCTCATGAAGCCCAAGTAGCCAAGGATAATTCTGGAGAAAAAGTATCTTCAGAAAAACCTGGACACTAGAACTCATCTAATTCCAAACAAATAGGTACCTAGAACCAGGAAAGAAGTCCTATCTTGACTATGTGAGGTAATACACAGTGATTATTCCAGACAATGGCACTGTGTCTTTTCACAGGAAGATAGGGTTGAAAAGGACCATTTGTGACATCTCATCCACTTATTCCACAGCTTTGAAGTTACGGCCCATAAAAGCAGTGAAGGAACAAACTCTTTGAGATACTTTTAATATTGCATAAAGCGTAAGAGAAATAATATTAGTGTCATAATACTCATAAGAGCCATAGTTATATCATATGTTCCATCTAGACTTTATCTAAAATAATATTTACTAATAGCATATGACTAGAAGTTCTGATCAGCTGTTTACAACATCAGGAGGATTTCTGTGATATGACTAATGCACAGAAACGTGTCATATGGTAACAGTTCCCTTTCTTTTAATGAGGTAAATGCCAAGAAGTGACATCATCCAACATATTTAAGTATGTATGAAAAAGTTTAAGCCTTAGCCTGAGACAGTATCACAGTCCTGCCCAAGATGATACAACTTGCCAACGTTCGCATTTCTAAGGCCATTATAGTATGCTGTTTCGTAGTATGAAATCTTCTATAGAAAACCAGTCACGTAGTCCTGTTTTTTTATGTTCTGAAAAGAGATAAGAAATAGGAAGGCAAAGTAGAGGGGATAGAGATAAAGTAATTAGGTTCTTTTTTTATGCCATAGATTTATCTATGCCATAGAGTAGCCTCTCTTATCTAATAGACGCAAAGGTGACAAGTATTACAAAATATCAGAGGGAAAAGAGAACACTATGAAGGCATGAATGGTGGGGCAAATTGTGGACCTGCACTGAACAGTGAGAAGTGGGTAAACGGAATAGAGGGGGAAGCCCTTGTCGAAGTGTGACGGTGTTAAAGAGCGGAAGTCATAGTAGACCAATCAGTTCGACTAAAGAGGAAAATTGTAACAAGGCCTTAACTGCTAGAACTTTTTTAAAATACTGGGCATGGGTAAATCTGTGTTCTTCCTAAAATATAATGAAATGAATATCTATTTTTCTCAGTTTGGATTTATAGTTCCTTTACTGCGAAACAATAATAAATTTCCTGTTTTATTTAAGCCATTTATTAAAAACAATGTTATGTGAAGGCATCCTCATGTGATTTTTATGACATATTCATAAAAGTACTCTGTTCAGAAACAGATCATAACAACTGACCCCTTTGAACTCCAGAACAGCAAGTCTGTCTTACCAATGTGGATGCGCTGATCTAAGGATTATCATTCTCATTTCAAAAGGTTCTTAATCTGTCGATGGTTCTCATTTCCTCTAGACCTGATAACCCCTTTTCTCATTGTCCCTCCTTGGAGACCTCATAAAAGCAATGCTGTTATGATTCCTAAGTTATGGAAATCCATAAATAACACAACAATTCTATTCACATTTCATATTTTTGTGTCCATTCCTGGATAGGGTTTGGCACTGTTTTCTAGGAGGTAAAAAATCTGCACCAACTTGGATAATTAATCTTGTAAAGTGCTTTATGTTAAAGAAGGCTTTATTTTTTAACAAGCAGTCAAAATCTTCTAACACATCAAAGTGATACAGTTAAGTAGTTTTATAATACTCATTTATGTAGAGTAATACTAGAATTTTACTTAGGTAAAAAATAAATACAACAAAAATCCTCTCATCCTAGTATTCCTTGGCAATCAGTATGCTGCTTGTTCATAAATATTAATGTATTCCAAAATGTGTTTTTTTTATTTTTTTATTGTAATTTTTTCTATTACCATTTAGTCCTCTTAAACCCCCCTCCCCCTGCAATCACTGCCTTGTTGTCTGTGTCCATAATCCTTTTTTCTTTTTGCTCAGTTCCTCAACCCCTAATCTCCATCCCTTTCGCCATTGTCTTGCTCTCTAGGAGTCTGTCTCTATTTTCATTGGTCAGTTCAGTTTGTTCATTAGATTCCACATCTGAGTGAAATCATATGGTGTTTGTCTTTCTCTAACTGGCTTATTTCACTTTACATAATGTTTTCCAGGTCTATCCACACTGTCGCAAAGGGTAAGGTTTTCTTGTTTTTTTTTTACAGCTGAGTAGTATCCCACTTTGTAAATGTCCCATAGTTGTTCTACCCATTCATCTACTGATGGACACCTAAGCTGCTTCCTTTAAGGAGCCTTCTTCCTTCCTCTCACTTTCCCCATTCTTTTTCATTCCTACTTAGAAATAATCATATCACCTGCTGAAAACACTTTTCTACAGCGCTGCTTTACTATGTAGAATAATGTATTTTAGTTATTTGTGTCGCTCCCCATCAGTGGTTTATGCGAAGGCCAGAATGTTCCATTTTCTTCCACGTCCCTAGATATCTGATGACTCTTTGCTAAATAGATGAATGCAACAATGAATCTAAGGATAGCATTTTGGCTGGATCTTAAACCTTTGAACAGTACCCCTGTGAAGTTGTGCTTTCTGACTTTATGAAACAGTTAAACCTCTAAATAGTTTTCCACTAACAGTCTAGTTTGACATTCATTTCAGACAGCTCTTCATTTTCCCTCATGAATTTACATGAAAGGCAAGTTCACTAGTGGTTTGAATGAGCATTTCTCTCTGTACTACAGGGAAACCCTAGTGACTCTTCCACAACAGCACCTAAACTGGTGCCCTCTGAGAAAGAAAGCAGCTCATTAGCACACTGAAAAGGTCTGGAGACCACTCGGCTTAGGTTACGTAAGAATCAAGAGACAACCAAGCATGCCAAATCAAAAGGAGATCTCAGAAAATACATATTTGACTAGTATCAATTTTTAATCTTGTAACATTCTGGTTCCACTTGCACTCTAGAGAGAGTTGTGATTTTGTGTTTTTTCCACTTTTGACACTTGCTCACACTACTAATTTTTGCTTGTTAGTATCACTGGAATTTACATTCAGGCAATCTACCTTGATCCCTTGAAAATCAATTTAATGTAATGGTTAGTTTTCATTGTAAGAAAAATTTGCTTTGTGTGTGTAAGTGTGTGTGTGTGTATGTGTGTGTGTGAGAGAGAGAGAGAGAGAGAGAGAGCGAGAGAGAGAGAGA
>PVKM010025010.1:0-20173 GCA_004027735.1 Carollia perspicillata
TACACATTTAAATGCTTGGAGAGAAAAAGGGGTTAATATATATATTTAATAGGTCTTCTATGGTTATTTTTCTTATAACATTTGGTAGTTTCCATCACTATGAGTTTAATTGTTTCAAAAACTTTCTTTGAGAATTATTCAGAGCTAATAAATGGATAAGTCCAAAGGAAATGTTAGATCTAGTCAGACTTGAGACTTGTTATCATCTGCAAAGTTACTTGCTTTGTCCCTTATCTTTAGGCCTGTGTGTGTTGGCTCACTCCAGGTGTCCTGCATACAAAAAGAATATCCAATATCCTTTCAAGACATCTATATCCCATTCACGCTGTGGAGCAAGAGATTGCTACAAAGCTGTGATCAAGATTCTGTAGGACATTTGTCACTGTTTTGGGGGGCATTACTTGTGTCACTAGGAAGACATATTTTCCTTCACAGAAGGTCATTCAGACTATTAACTTGAAATTTTCAGAAATCACAATCTGTCACATGGAAGCCAGGAAATAACTGATATACCTAAGGCTTGTGGGTTAGTTCAAGAATGTGGTCTGCTTTAGGCTACCTAAGATCCAACTACCATCTATGGATCTCTACAGTTAAATTCTGTAGATACACTTGACCCATTTGCTACTTCAATTTATTAGTGACATTGTCCAGCTGGTCTCAATGAAGTTCCTATTTCTTACCCAGGCTATGATCATGACAAACTGTTAGTCTGTGATATTTCTTTTCAGGCAGGAAATTGTATAACAGATTACATGAAGGAATACTCTGATTTGAAATCTTGTTTCCAGTACTTTGGTGGATCGGCTTTTATTTCTCACCTGTGTACACTTTTTATCATTACTATGGATGCATCTTCCCAGAGCAGATTGGGAGAACCCTCATAATGCTGTGCGCAGAAGATAGCATTCCAGTGGTTGACAAGTGACCACTACTTATCATCTTTCATTAATGCAAAGTGGGTAATAGAACATGGTCATTGGATGAACACCAGCTTGCCTGCTGGAGCAGTCAGACCCTGATACTCACCACATGCTTCGCTCCATAATTTGCTAAATAGGCTGTCTTGAAAAAACAAGTGTTTGCATATTTCACCAAATACCTTTATTTAGAAATAATCGAATATAAAGTCTGCACTTGTACAAAACAAACACACATCCCGGGGAAGAGTATACACTCAGAAGAATGTTCACATGTTAACGGGTTCATGGAGCTGAGTTTTGTGTGGCTGCAATGCCCCCTCGCATATTTTCTCATTTCTAACAATTGCATCAGACCTTCCCAGTGCAAACAGTTCTCTTATTTGCACAGAAAGCATGAGGAATGACTTCTCATCATTAAGGTGACATAGCTTTTATTTCCGAGGCAATTTTCTATGGGTACTAGCCTTGCATCATTCACCTTGAACAATCTAAAAATTTGACCTTTAAATCTTGACTAAAATGGTGTGTGCTTGTAAGCTCTAATACAAGAAGAACCTTTTAAAAAATAATTTTATTGGTGAAATGCATGCTAGAATAATTATTTACCCAAGTTAAATTAAATTTTCAATTAACATGATACATCTATGATTAGTGAGTTTTCATTTTGCTTGTTTGTTTTTTATCTCATTTTTAACTTAAATTTTTTATTGCATTTATTAAGGTGTTGTTGGTTAAAAAAATTATATAGGTTTCAGGTGTACAATTCTGTAATATATCATCTGTTTATTGTATTGTGTGTTCGCCACCCCCAGTCAAGACTCCTTCAATCATCATTCATCCCCACTTTCTCCTCTTCTGCCTGCCCCCACCTGCTTTCCCTCTGGTAAGCACCATACTGCTGTCTGTGTCTATGAAGTTTTTTTTCCTTAATCCCTTTACCTTTTTCACTCACCCCTCTAAGCCCTTTTCCCTCTGACAGCTGTCAGTCTGTTCTCCATGAGGCTGTTTCTATTTTGTTTGTTAGTTTATTGTGTTCATTAGATTCCACATATAAGTGAAATTATATGATATTTGTCTTATTTATTTCAGTGAGCATAATATTCTCCAGGTCCATCCATGCTGTCACAAAATGTAGTTCCTTCTTTCTTAACAACCTAGTAGTATTCCACTGTGTAAATGTACCACCACTTTTTGTTCCACTCATCCACCGATAGTAACGTGGGCTGCTTCCAAATCTTGACTATTGTAATGAGTGCTGCAGTGAACACAGGGGTGTATATATTCTTTCAAATTAGTGTTTCAAGTTTCTTTAGATATATTCCCAGAAGTGGAATTTCTGGGTCATAAGGCAGTTCCATTTTTAATTTTTTGAGGTAACTCCATATTGCTTTCCACAGTGGCAGGACCAATCTGCCTTCCCACCAACAGTGCATTAGGGTCCCCTTTTCTCCACATCCTCACCAACATGTTGTTTGTTGATTTATTGTTAATAGCCATTCTGATACATGTGAGGTGATTTGTGGTTTTATTTGCATTTTTTTCTTGACAATAAGTGATGTCGAGCATCTTTTCATGTGTCTATCAGCCATCTGTGTGTTGTCTTCAGAGATGTGTCTGTTCAGGTCTTTTGCTCATTTTTAATTTTTCTTTTTTTTGATGTTGAGTTTTATAAGTTCTTTATATTGGGTTGGCCAAACAGTCTGTTGTTTTTTTCCATAAAATAAAAAACACATTTTTCACTTTCACCCATAACTTTGTTGAGTTGGATATTTTAAGTATGTTGGCTATCTCCTGTGTGGTAAAACAGTGATGGTTCTTGATTTGATCGCTATCAATTTCAACTGGTCTACCTGACTGTGGAGCATTGTCTGGCAAGAAAAGTCTCCAGTGTGAAACTTCACAAACCACTTTTAACATGTTCAATAAGTCACAGCACCTTCTCCATACACTGTACAAATCTCTTATTTATTTGTTTGTTTGTTTGTTTGTTTTTAGAGAGAGGAGAAGGGAGGGAGAGAGGGAGAGAAGCATCAATGTGTGGTTTCTTCTTACACACCCCTCCACTTGGGACCTGGCCTGCACCCCAGGCAATTGAACCAGCATCTCCCTGGTTTGCAGGCTGGCACTCAGTCCACTGAGCCACACTAGCTAGGGAATTTTTTCTTTTTTTAGTTTAGTTGTATTTTTACCTTTCTTGAAAAAATATAGCATAATATGCCAAAAATGTTGCATATTTTCTCCCATCTTCAATATTAAAATGGCTACACAAAAATTCACCAATTTTGATGTTTTTTAAACGCATACTAATAAGACAACTGCCATAATACAATGTAATAAAATTGTTTTGAATAGCATTAAAGATAAACCCTACTAGAGCCAGTTTATGAAAAACAAATAAACAAACTTTTTGGCCAACCTGATAAATTTTGGCTATTAAGCCCTTATCATATGTATCATTGGTGGATATGTTGTTCCATTCAGTAGGTTGTCTTTTCATCCTGTTGATGATGTCCTTTTCCGTGCAAAAACTTTTTCATTTAATGTAGTCCCATTTGTTTATGTTTCCTTTGCTTCCTTGCCCAAGGTGATACATAAAAAAAATCCCCAAAAAGCCACTGCAAGGAATGTCTAAGATTTTACTGCTTATGTTTTCTTCCAGGATTTTTATGGTTTGGGGTTTAACATTTAAGTCTTTAAGCATTTTGAGTTTACTGTTGTGTACTGTGTAAGAAGGTGGTCTAGTTCATTTTTCTTTTGATTGTCATCAGCCCAGTTTTTCTGGGACACTTGTTGGATAGACTATCTTTACCTAATGGTAGGCTTTTGCCTCCTTTGTTAAATATTAATTGACTGTAAAAATATGTGCTTATATCTGGCTCTTTAGTCTGTTATATTAATCTATATATCTGTTTTTATGCCAGTTCCACATTATTTTGTTTCCTGTGGTCTCATAGTGTTGTTTATATCAGGTAGCATGATTCCTCCAACTTGTTTTGCTCTTTCCTCAAGGATTGCTGTGGCTATTGTAGGTCTTTCATGGTTCTGCATAAATTTTTGAAATATTTTTTCTAATTTTGTGAGATATGCCATTGGTATCTTGATAAGAATTGTATTGTGCTTATAGATTGCTTTGGGTAGTACGGACATTTTGATGATGTTAATTCTTTTTACCCAGGAACATTGTATATACTTCTTATTTGTATCTTCTTCAATTTCTTTCTTCGGTGTGTTTTAATTTTCCAAGTACAGGTCTTTTACATCTTTGTACATCTTACAAACTTATTCCTAGGTAGTTTTTTTGGTGTAATTGTAAATGAGGGTGTTTTTTTTGCTTTCCCTCTCTGATAGTTCATTATTTGTGTATAAAATAGAATTGATTTTGTATATTTATTTATTTATTTATCGAGAGGGGAAGGATGGGAGAAAGAGAGGGAGAGAAACATCGACATGTGGTTGACTCTTGCACGCCCTCAACCAGGGACCTGGCTTACAACCCAGGCATGTGCCCTGACTGGGAATTGAACCGGCAGCACTTTAGTTCACAGTCCAGCATTCGTTTCGATGAGCCACACTATCTAGGGCATGTATATTTATTTTTATCTTACTACTTTACTGAATTTATTTATCAGTTCTAGTACTTCGTGATGAAATCTTTGGGGTTCTTTATATACAGTCATGACATATGCAAATAATTTTACTTCTTCTTTGCTAATTTGGATGCCCATTATTTCTTCTTCTTGTCTGATCACCGTGGCTAGGACTTCCAGTACTGTGTTGAATAAGAGAGGTGAAAGAGGACACCCCTGTCTTTTCCTGATATTAAGGGAAACACTTTTAGGTTTTACCCATTGGGTATGATGTTGGCTGGGGGTTTGTCATATTTGGCCTTTATTACATTGATGTACTCATATGTTCTCTCTAGTCCCACTTTGCTGAGATTTTTATTTTTATTATAAATGAGTTCTGGATTTAACAAATGCTTTTCCTGCACCTATTGATATGATTATATCATTTTTACTTTTCAACTTTATGTGGTGTATTCTATTTATTGATTTGTGGATATTGTACTAACCTTGCATCTCCCAAATAAATTCTACTTGATCACAGTGTATGATCTTTTTAATGTATTGCTGGATCCAGCTTGCTAATATTTTGGGGAGATTTTAGCATCTATGTTCATTTGGAATGTTGGCCTATAATTTTCTTTCTTTGTAGTGTCTTTATCTGGTTTTGGAATTAGGATAATGCTGTTCTCATTAAATGAGCTTGGGAGAATTCTCTCCTCTTGAAATTTTTGGAATAGTTTGAGAAGGACAGGTGTTAGTTCTTAGAATATATGGTAAAATTCACCTGTGAAACCATCTGGTTTGGGACTTTTTTTATTGGGAGTGTTTTGATTACTATTTCAATTTAATTAGTTGTGATCAGTCTATTCAGATTTTCTCATTCTCCCTGATTCAGTTTTGGAAGATAGTTGTTTATCCATCTCACCCACATTGTCAATTTGTTGGCATATAATTACTTGTAATATTTTCTTACCATCTCCCTGGCATCTCTTCCTCATGGACAGGATCCCTGCTGATTTCCACAACCAGATATCGTAGGGGTGCATCTTCCCAGCTATCGTGCTATGGGTTGGGGATCCTGGCTTGACGTTGAGACTCCATGCTTCTCAGGGGGAGCATTTACAGCTGACTTATGTCTCCAGAATCTTATTAGTTGCCTGTGCAAGCATGGCCAACCCTCTTTGTGTCTCTACCTTTCCTACCAGTGCTGATGTGGCTTCTTCTGTATGTCCTTGGTTGTAAGACTATTCTTCAGCTAGTTTTCCATTGGTTATTCACATTGATTGCTCTATATTTTAATTGTTATTTGAGCTTGGTCCTGGGAGGAGGTGAGTGTAGTACTCACCTACTCCACTTCCATTGTGGATCCCATGTCTTATATCTTTAAATCCTGAGAAATGTTCTTTGGCTCACTTATGTGAATAAGATCAAACTCCATTCAGATAAGTTATCTGTTGAAACATTTTTTGATTCACAAGAATTTTAAATAGAATCTCTTCTGTGTTTTCTAGCCATAGTTTTGAAACCCTTTGATCATGCTGTATCTTGTCTTCATCAGCAAGTACTGCTTTCCTTCTCTGTATACATATACTTTTTTCTTACAAGACTTTGAACTGTTATTTCAGCAAAATATTTTTTATATTTAGAAAGAATGAAGAATAGATTATTTGTCAATTATTTCTTTGCCACAAAAGTATATTTTTGGAAGTGAATCAATTATTAAAGAGACACTACAAAATTAGAGCCACCACAGAGAAAACAAAACCTCTAAAATAAATTTTAAACAATAATTTTATGCAAGTTTTCAGCAATGTCATCTCAGTTGAAATAAGCATGCAGTTTATTAAGACATGCATTTTGGAAGGGATGATATGCATTTTATTGGCATATTTTTTTAAAAGTGTCAGTTTCTTATAAAATTAATGTTTTGATTTATTTTAATTAGGAAAAAGCTCACATTTACCTTTGCATAAGGTTTGGGAATCTTAGAACAATATCACCAAGTGTTCAGAGGGGTCAAAAGAGAGGAGAATAAACATGGACATGAATTTTATATTTGCAATGCAAATTCAAATAAAGGGCTTTTGGAATAATCAGACTATCACATACTATTATTTCCTGCCCAGATCCCCTTGACTATATTTCTGTGCATGTCAGCCTGAAATTCCACTGACACTACCTGCATCTCTTTGCCTAAGGAATGTTTCTGGCCACTGCAGCCTTCTGTGCCCACATATTCAGTCAAAAGTTCAAGAGAATTGACCATCCCAGAGAGTAGCCTTCAACTAATGATTGAGAGCTGGTATAAAAATATTACTCCTTTGCTCCTCAGATAGCATACCCTTGAGGTGTATGCATGACTGTTTCCCAGAGTCCCTGGTGAAATTAAGCTCTGCTTACTAACAGTGCAGAGTTATTAAATCACACATCCCTTATCAGCCTCCTTCCCTTTCCTGTCTCACTCCCTGACTTCGCACTGGTTCCCTGGCTTTACTATCCCATAAATACTAGCCCAAGATTCTTTGTCACAGAGTTTGACTATGGTGCAACTCAAACTACGACAAAGATGCTTCGAAGTATTTAGCAAATCTACTCCTATATCCAGGAGATGTAGGATCCAATTCAATCATACTATATTGATGAAAATATTTAAAGAATCTTGTTCCAAGGAAGAAATGCTACAGTCTCTCATGAGAGCTTACTCACTATTTTGAACAACCCTCCCTACTTATCAATTATTTGGTAATACCTGGAGGGCTTCAATATGTGTTTCTATGCTCCCTTTGAAAACATAAAAATAGTATTGAACTCATTTTTTCCCCAGTTAGGTGATGCCAGTAATTTACACCATCCCCTTGAGTCTTGTTTTCCAGCAATTGAGTCATTTTATGACTCTCAGAAGTGACCAGCTTATACATATTTTCATTTTGTAGTAGGTTCCAGAGAGTATTGGATATTTCTTAATAAGAATAAGAGATCAACTTTTTTTGAAAGTTAAGAAAATTATTTCTGTGAGAAAATTGAATTTTAAGTGTTTGGGGAACATATTGTTCTGTGTGTGTGTGTGTGTGTGTGTGTGTGTGTGTGTGTGTGTTGTTGTTGTTGTTCTAAATCAGTGGTTCTAAACTACTGTGTGTGTCAGAATCTCCCACAGGGATGATAGAAACCCATATTCCTGGGCCCCATTCCAGAGCTTCTGATTCAGTAGGTCTGGGATAGGCTCAAGAATTTCTATTTCTAATTCCTAAGTGATGCTTATGAGGCTGGTCCGGCCAGGGTTCATACTTTGAGAAACACAGTTCAGGGCAGAAGGAAGACTATGGGCAAAATTGTAATGTTCGTGTATAGTAGAAGTAGGGTAGAACAATGAAAGGCATGTCTTACACTTAGAATACATGTAATATGGACTCTAATCTGTGTCTTGTTTCCTGCTGGGGAAGTTATTCTTGAAATCCATAAAATATATTACTGTTTTTCCAGAAGGAAATGGTGCATAAATATTCTTTTTTTTCTTTATTGTTACCTAGATGGATTACTAAAAGATCAAATAATGGAAAGCAATAGTATGCTTTTACAGAAACTGAAGACACGTAATATGTGAGAAGAGTTATTCAGGGTTAGAAGAGAGAATTTTCATTTTCAGCAAGCTCTCTTTTCCAGACCACCAGCTGGTAGCAGTTTGGTGTCAATGTTCTTACCAAAGGAAGTGTGGGGATGACACATATGTTGTATTAAATTTTGGAATAAACCTGACATTGCAGTTGAAAGTGCCAGTAAGATCAGGCTGCTCTTCATGCTGCAGGAATCGGATCACACACAGATTAAATTTGAGAGTTCCTGTAGCCAAGTTCCTCATTCCCTTTCATTTAGATGTCTTGTGCTGAAATTAAAGGTGAAACTTTAATAATGTTTGGCCATGAAAGAATCCAAAAGAGAAAAAGAGAGACTTGTCCTCATCAGAGTTTCCCCATTTATATTTGAAAGGAAGTTGGGGAGGAAATGTAAACTTGCAGATCAATTTAAATGCTAAAGGGAGAGGAACTGCAATATGGTTTTAATTATATTTACTGTATGTTGTCTGTCAATAAAGAGGTATTGTATTTTGAATTACTTCCTCATTTTACTCTGCTACATACCTAGACATCACAAGATAGCTTTGTCTTTTCTCTCTTTCCCAGAGGTTTCTAGACAAATGACTCTCTGTTCATGTCACTGCCCGACCAGTATTTCACAATCAGACCAAGTATGGTCTGACTTTTTCATCTTTCAATATTTAGAAATTGCTTAGAGGAAATTGCTTCCTGAGTGTTCCTAGCAAGTTCCTAAGTGATGCTTATGAGGCTGGTCCAGCCAGGGACCATACTTTGAGAAGCAGTTCAGGGCAGAAGGAAGACTATGTCTATTCTAGAAAGCTGGTTTTTTTTTCCCCATGTCTTTGGAAATTCTCACTGGGCTGTCTATTTTCTGTTCCCATTTCATATGATTCAAAAAGCAAAATGAATCATAGATTGTACTCATACATCAAACTGTAGCTTATATGATGAAATGGTCAATCCAGCCTCTCAGTGGAGGTTAATGTGAGATTATCACCCTTGTCATTATTTTCAGCTTTTCTCTTGGACATGCTCTGAGTTTCTCCATTCCATTGTGTATTCTACTAGTGTTACTAACAGGGATTAGCTGTAGCATTAGTCACAGGGATATAATTTTGTTTTCTCACTCTGAAATTCATTTTAATGTGGTATTTATCTGTTTGACATGACCTTTAGCTGGTAACTCCTGACATAACATCTCCCCATGCCTCCTTCTATGTAGACATCCCATATGTGCCTGTGTGAACATTCTATGTAGTTCCTTTCATAGTCACTGAGTCCAGTGTCTGAGGTGCCCAAAGAATATATGATTTTCCATGAAGATAATATCTAAAAAGTAGAAATAAAAAATCTATGGAGAAAAATCATACATTTTATTTCAAGGAAACATGAACTAAAGGAAAAATGTGTTAAAAGTTAATTTAGAGATAACTTGAGGCCTTGATTCTTCTCTTACTGCACAGGCAGGTTTCAGGCACCAACAAGCCTCAAGGAGATCCACAGCTCGCGGTAAGTGCCCCTCCTCCTCATTGCCAGCCCTGTGGGGATTTGCCTCCACAGCCATGTTCGTGGCGCTCCCCTGAGATGCTCCGCCTCTTCTTCCTCAGCGGATTCTTGCTCATCCTTTAAAGTCTTGGATGGATGTCCTTCAGAAAAATATCCCTCTACTCTTACTCTACCTCTCTTAAGGTGGTCTAGAATCTTAAAGGAATGTTAGAGTTGCCAACCACCTCAGATTGTCATAATTGATTATGATTATCCAAATTCTTCTACAGATGATCGGTTCAGAAATATGTCAGGTTCGATCTGATTTGGCCAACAAGATGTGAGAGGAAGCACATGAGCAAGGAAGGGATTTGTTTCCGTTGCTGCCGTGATCCATCGTATGGTCTGCAGGTTATGTTGCTTTGGAATGACATTGCTGTGCCTTGCAGGGCAGAGATGTGAAGATGCTCTGGGACCTGGAAGATGTTGTTGAGCCACTGAATTAACACTCTGAGCCCTGGCTGTTATGTGAGACAATAGATTTCCTTGTAGTAAAACCCAGTTTCTATCAGAGCTTATATCAGCTGCTGCAGAAATCATCCTAATAGAGTGCCTGTCTTCTGTGTTCTCATAACACTTTGTGATTCAGTTATCAATGTCATTACTATGTTATACTGAACTTAATCTGCTCACTTGTCTCTTTTTCCCATTTGACTCTTAAGTTCTCAAGGGCAGAGACCTTGAATCATTTATCATTTTATTCCCGGTATGATATGCCAGGGTATCTACCATATTAGGACATACTCAATAAATACTTATGGAACTTTAAAGAGTTATTTCAACTGATTTGCCCAACAGCCCAATTGGAAATTATTAATCCAAGTTTACTGATGAGGACATCATAGGCTAGAGATGTTGACAGCCCAAAGTCATTTAACTAGTAAGTTATAACACCAGGCATGTCTCTGACACAGGCAGTGACATTCATTAGTTAAGATGTTATTTTTTTCTTAAGTCAGACTTGGCCTGAGATTTTCTCTTATTGCTACACTAAAGACAATCACTGCCAACTTGCCTGGTGTAGGTCCAACAGCAAAACCCATTTCTAACAGCACACTAAGAAAGAACTTTACCTCCCTTTCCCCTTCCCTTGGTGAGAGCTGACAGCAAGAGAAAGATTGCCAGGGACAATGGAAACATCAAGCTTATACATGTTTCCTTCTGGTGCAAAACACATTTGAGTTAGATATATTGTACTTAGTTATCTGCTTGTTCCTGCCAACTTCCGTTCTTATCTCGATTTTATTCAGACAGCTAAACAGCATGGAGTGTATTTATCAGACTGGATTGGGAGTAGAGAGAGAAGCAGATTCTCTGAAAAAGAAGATAATGTGAAACCACACAAGGAGAAGGTGGGAGACAGCTATTTAGGGACAAGCAGCTTTTGATTCCTTCATAGTAGAGGTATTTCTACAGGAAGAAATACAAAGACAGAACTGCAAAGATGGAACAGTAAAATCCTATCATGATGGTTGAGAGGGTTTGGTAAAAAGCAAGAAAATTCCGTACATAAAAGTGCTTCATATTACATCAGGTTTTATTAAAATATACTTTGAGATTCATTGAGAAGAGGATGCAATTTCCCTGTGATATGTCATTCTAGAAGGCAAATAGGTAGAAATTAAAAGATGACCAATGTTGGCTTAGTATGTGAACACACGTTTCATTTTAGCTGTCTGACAAAGGTGACTAGAAGCAGGAGCCCAATGTCACTGAACACATTTACACAGAGGCTAGGGACCGCCTCGCAGATCACCACAGTGGGCACCTCCACATCATTCTGTGAGAGAGGGTGACTCTGTGAATCCTCTGTTGCCATTTTGGGTAGGACGGTTCTGTACGGTTACCGATTTTACTTCATTTGAGGATGTTAGCATCTCTGGTCCTCCCTGTAATATGTCAGTTGTGTGTTATAATACTTTTGTCAGCCCCAGATGGCCCCACCTGTTTCCAGTCACCCCCAGGAGGACTGCTCCTGAGAGGAAAACAGAGGCTGAATTTCTCCCCATGGAAAGCCGCTGGCAAGGAGATGCCCAGAGTATTTTCAGTTGCTGAGAAAAGGTTATGTTTAATTCTATAATTAATTTTAATTAGTTGATTGATTTTAGGTGATTACTACAAATTAATGCAAGGACATTTGCAACATACTTTGAGTGCATTACAATTAAAAGCAAACTGCAAAATAAGATCATGCCACAAGTTAAAATTTTAGGTTTCAGGTAAATAGAAAATTTACTTATCCAGAAGGGCCAGTCACCTCCCTGACTGATAAATTAGGTTTCTCACTTTATAAGTTGTTTTAGCAGGTATGAGATGAAGTGAGAGAAGTGTGACTTCCTCTTTAGAGGAATGGTAAGACTTATGGGAGTGTGTTTATTGTGATAAGAAGAACCCTGTAGTTCAGGACTTTGTCAGGAACACACTCTTAAAATTATTTCCATCCAATATTTACACAAGTGCATCTGAGAGAAATAATATTAGTCCTGATATTCGGAAATCTTTCCCTGAATTAAGTCAAGGAAGAGGTCAGCTGTGTGCCTGGAGCACATACGGTTGACAACCCACAAAATTATTTTTACAGAATTGTTTATTGCCATGACATTAACTGCCTATCGTGTGTCATTATGACTCTTCCTCATGAAACATTGTCATTTCCTCAAAAGATATGAAAGTGAGTGCTTTAAATTGTTTATATCAGCATCCTGTGTGAAGATTCTTAGGAGAAACACTGGCTGGTCCGAGGTCAAGCATGCTTCTCCTGGTCATACGGTTGACTTTTATTGAATGCACTAAAAAAATTGTACTGTTTTCCAAACAGCCGTATTTGCCTCCTCCTGGACTCATTTCATGTTCCCATGCTTAGTTTCTGCTTTTCTTCCTTGCTATATTTGAATGCCATCTTATATGCTGGGTATCAGCCTTGTTTCCCCCCTTGCTGGGTGTGTGACCTTAAACAAGGTACCAGTTTCTGTGGCATCTCAGTTTTCTTATGTGAAATGGAAATTACCGGTAGAATGGTGCCGACATCAGAGGGCTGATACAGGTTTTCATTTGATCTATGTCAAGTTCTCAAGGCAGATCCTGTCATGTTGTTACTGCTGCAACATTATTATAATACCTATAATAACTATAATAATTATAATATCAGTAATTACTATCTTTTATTTTGTCTAAATACACTGCTTTAAATACTTAATAAATTGGTGGTATAAATTAATGTAAATGATAAGTGACTTTAGACAAATAATATCTCAGAGGCTTAGTGTTCAGACTCATGGGAATATGATGCTATTTTGTAAGATTTTTATTTTAGTTTTTACTTTTAATTTTAAACTCATTTCAGACTTATGGAAAAATTGAAGAGTTGTAAAAACAGTGCAAAGAATTCCCTTATATCCTTCACCACTTCCCCTATTGTTAACATGTTACATAACCATTGTTTAATCATCAAGAACCAAAAATTATTGTAACATTGGTACCATATAGTTAGTTTTTAGGGTTAAATGAAATAACACAAAAGCTTAATGGAGGACCTGGAAGCAATTTTTATTTTTCTAGAATTTGAACTTGTCCGTAAAAGTAGAATGTCTGGTAATCTTCAGTCCTTCTAGATGTTTGAAAGCATTGCTTAAAAATAATGATCATAAAAGATTTAGAACTTTTGAACTAGAAATTGCATTCAAAGCCTGACATTCAAGCTTAGATCACGTTTTTAAAAATACTTTTATTTTTAAATAAATAAAGAAAATGCTTTGGAAACAGCACAATTTATTATAAATCCTGGCATATTCCTATAGTAATAGGGAGAAAACTTAGTGACCTCAGGCTCTGATAGTAATGTGAACCAATCGACTATGTGATCAGCCATAATTATACCTAATGTCAAAACAGGGGACATAGGCATTGATGAATATAGGCCTTTATATGCAAAAGGAAAGAACATCTATGGAAAATCAATTTCTTTGTTGTGAAAAATGACTCATTGTCATTCCTAACATTTTACTTTGGGTTGATTTCATTTTTAGAGTTCAAATTTGTTTATGGTGTGCAATAAGGATGAAAAAATGCATGTGTTCTCTGATGCTTTTGATTAAAGATAATGTCATCTTCCATTTATATACTACTTTACACTTTTCAACACACTTACTTTTACTTACATTATTTTATTTTACTCCTCATAAGAACCCTGCATGGCAGTCAGGAATTAGTAGCTTACCCTCATTTCATGGTAGAGGAGATTGAAGGTGAGATGTTTACCTGGCTTGCCTGTGGTCCCAAGGCAAATGCTCCAGCTGTCTTCTTGCTCCTGAACCAGCATAATCGCAACATCTTAGCTACTGAATCCTGGGATTCTCTATGGAACACGGAGTTGAGACAGCTATTATTAAATTATGCATATGTAATTGATTACAGTACACATCAACATATCCATTTATGCCTGTATTGTATATGTTTATATCATTATATATCTGTATCTTTATGGATATCTTTATTTATATCTTAATCTACGTCTATCTATATCTCCATCCATATTTATATCGATATCTGTAACTATCCAGTTACATATAAAACTCTGGTTTCCTTGACTGATATCTTGGGGAAGAGGTGGAAAGGGAGTCAGGGAGCCAGAGTAAGGCAGAATAATAGAATGTCCACTATACTAGAAATCCATTCATAAGGCATAAATGGGCTAAAACTAATTTGAAATATGTTTGGAGATGATGAGCAGCATTGGGGATATGAGGTTATTTCATTCACCCAAAATGAAGTTATTTGGAAGAATTCTTTACTCTGTTTTGACCTATAGGTACTTATTTATAGTCCAGATGAACAACTTTTAGCTTTTAGTTTTGTTTTATTTTATTTTGTCATTTTCCCATCGACTCATGCATTACAACAAATAATATGGAGTTACATTATGGAAAGCAGAAATAGTGCTTGATGAAATGTTTGGGTGTTCTCAGAAAGGAGCCCCAGAATTGGCAAACACCTACCCAGAAAAGTAGAAGCTCCTCACAATAAAATCAACACATTGAACATTATTTAAAAAGAAAGTCTTGGGGACATTCTAGCCACAGGGCTGGCCACAAAGTTTTATCCCAGATGCCTCTTTAAAAAGTTGGTTTAAAAAAGCCAGGCAGCTTAAGAGATAGGAAAAAGTGAGTTTGGGCCGTGTTACCCTGTGCCATCTTCCAATTCACTCACTAACAGAGGGCATTTGAGGTTATTATTGTGACTGTGAAATGTAGATAATTTCCTAATCTTTGGCATTGGATAAATATTGCTCTTAGAAAGCACTCGTGAAGAGAAAGGCAGACATTAGGGAAGGGTGCTGTGGCTTCTCAAAGGCTAAGATGGCTGATGAGTGTGTGAACCAGGGAGTGAGTCCATGTCAGAAAGAAACATCGAGTCCATCCCACAGGAGATTCGTGTGCCCCACACAATGACCCAGCAAATACCTCTGTGTCAGTTTTACACAGAGCTCAAGAGCAGCAACACTTTCCTATGGTTTAGAGGGCAGGGAGAGCTTTGAATTCTAAGTGACTTTGGCTGAAGTTCTGTCTTGAAAGGGTGTTAATAACCTTGAATAAAAGTAACAGGCCAGTGTGCAGCTTAGGCAGACATATTCCAGATCCCTTGGCTTTTAAAATGCTAGAAGTCCAAGATTTGGAGATGAGGTTTGGGAGTCCTGAAGCGGATGCCTGAGTAGCAACCATGGCTCTATCCATCCCTCCCCCAGACGAAGCCCAAGAGTCCCGTGAGAGGTGGCTGTGCTGTGGTGAAACAAGTAGGTGATTATTTGTTTTGTATGAGATAATATCTTATGCTGTTTATAATGTACAACTGGTATTTCCTTTGTTGTGTGTTTCTGTTTATAGCTCACTGTTTCTCATTTTGGGTAATCCATTTTAATTATTTTTAATATCCTTTCCACTGTACCCTCTATCTGCACGATTTCCTAACAATGCATAAATTCAACATCTAGGACTTTTGTGCCAAATTTGAAACAAACAAACAAATGAACAAACAAACAAACAAAAAAACCTTTATTTTCTCTGTGAAACCCCCAGGGGATAAAGATAGCAGCTCTAGACACTGAAAGATAGGTCCCATTGCTCACTTATGTATCCTTGCAACTTAGCACCGTGCCTGGCATGTGGTAGGCGCTCCTATTTGTTTGATGGATGAAAGGAATGCTAGCCCTACCTAATGGCACCATAGGACTCATATGATGTATGAGCTGGAAGATTCTTAGGCATTGAATGCAACCCCGCCATTATATTGAGATTCAAAGGGGTTTGATTTTTCAAAGAGAGGTAGAGCTGAGATTAGAATCCAGTCACCTTAGAGCTTGCCAAATCTGCTTTCTACTACTTCATTTATCAGCAAATGGATATTCTATTTCCCAAAGCAGGGCTACCTTAGTGTTTCTGACTTTATGAGTTGGAGCATTGTGGGTAGATATTATATCTGGAAACGGAACTCATCCTTTTGTAACAGAGCGTGTTCCAAATCCTGTATTGTGAGACATTAGTTCCGGGGCTTCCTAATGAGTAACTGGAAAAAAAGATTCCTGGTTTAAATAAAAGTAGAAAATACTGCATATGTTCTCTCTCCTTTGGAAAGCCATAAAGCACATTGCCATAGAAAGAACACCTTTGAGTGATTTTCCTTTGTGGTTTTCCTTGGAAGTTTCCTAAAATTGCCTTAGTATCGAGCACTTTATTTGTAACATGCATAGTGACACTTTGTATTCCCAGGGATGATATTTTGGTGATTGCTGTCATCTCACTGTCAGGGTTGACCAAGTGTGACTCGATTCTCTGCTTGTCCTAGGAAGCAACCTCTGTTTTCTATGCTTCTGTTTTCTATGGTGGGGTAATATGAATGAGACCTGAGCTCCCCTCCCCCAAAGATATTAGCCATACCCAGGCATTTGTGAGAAATATATATTGTGTTGAAATTTTCAAAGGAAAGATAGAAGAAGGGTTTTGCATAGACTGATCATTTCCCCTGGTTACTGAGTGACACCCAGTCTGTTCCTAATGTCCTTCCATAATCACGAATCCCCTTCCCAATCTCAGAAGTCTTTCTCCCAACCCCAACCCCACCACACTAGCCACCATTTCTCTGCAAGTCATTCTGTCTTTTTGCAGCTAGTTCTCATCCCACCTTCCTCCTTGACCTTTTTCCTCACCACCTTCAGTTCTCCCTTCTCCCAGTGCCACTTTATTAGGCAGAGTCACAGCTAGCTATGTGAAACCTGGCGCAGGCTCTTTGCACCAGAATGAGCTTTTCAGAAATTCTTGACATGGAACCTGGTTTCTCCCTACCAAAGGATTTTCATGTGTGTTGCTAAGAACCTATGAGAGAAATGATAAGAAAAAGTGAAACAACCTTATATAAACAGGCCCAGTAACATAGCCCCAGCAGAAACCCTGTGCTGTGCACACCCAACACGGTGTCCACTACAGGCCATGTTCTTTCTCATTGTGCCCACAGGTTGACCGTTTAGGAGGCCATGAGCCCCACATTTTCCAGGCTTTGCACTCTCTGGAGCCCAGGTTCAAGTGTGCTCCATTCATGCAAGCCTCAGGATTCTTTACTGAGGTCTTCTAGTCATTTGACTCCCTTCCTCTGCTTGCCATGGTACTCTGTTCTGTGTTGAGGTGGAGGCTCCTGTGACTGTGCTGCCCCCATCGACTCTCCCCTCCTCTGCTCCCCTATTTCATATGCAGTTATTGCTCTGCAGCTTTACACTTAACTGCTCCGCTGTACATTTAATTTTAGATTCTTTCATATAATATGTGCTCCTTGAAAATAGAAATTGTCTTAATGATTCTAAATTGTGTGCCATGCCTAAGATATAAAGCTCAAATGAAATCAGAGAGTTTCAAGCATAGAAGGTATTTTAGACATCATTAGTTCAGCTCTTAAATATGTCCAGCAACTTGCAGCTTGCATAAGGTCATCTATGTGTGGAAGACCAATCCACGTTTCCAGAAAAAATTGTTGATGAATAAGAAGGATGTAGCCCATAATTAGGGCTGGTAAGGTCCAGATGACTAAGACCTTGTTCTGGGTTTGACCAACTGGGGAGTGTCTTCCCTAATTGTCTCCTTAGTATTTCCCATGATCAATAGCATGGATGTGATTTTATAAACTCTGCAGGATTCAGGGTTATATGAGACAGTGTATATGTCATGTGTTACTCAGAACTGGGAACTTAGTATATAGTTCATGTCGATTGTTTTCATTCCAGTTTAAGTTTTCTGTGTTCAAATTGCTTGAAGAGCTGAAGCAAATTGTCTCAGTTTGGGCAGTAAATGATGTAGAATCAACATCATAACATCTACTCTGAGCTGTCTCTGAGGAGGGCTGGGAGTGTGGGGTCACCATGGTGACAGAGATTCTGTCAGCCCCACCTGCAGCAAGGGAGTTTGCTCTTTTTCTGAACCCATTGACTTTGATGACACTTGGCAAAATATCCTTGGTTGTCTGTGGCCTTGGCTTTTGAACTGCATGGCTTTTCTGGTCATCCTTTCCTGAGCTTTCGTAAGGCAGGGTGACAGCTTTTATGCTGAAGACTGGACAGGATTCCACAGGGGCTGGTTAAGGCCTGTATGCATGTCTACCACTTCAATTCATAGAGGAAATGATTTGTAGTTCTCAGTATCAGGGAATCACATTTCTGACAAGGGCAGGTTTTTTTTTCCAGGGCTTTCAGGGAAGTTCCCATTTTCTCTCATGTGGGAAGTAAATGGGGAACATGTACCCTGGGATGCAGCTGCCTACAGATAGCCTGGTGGGCTTAGCTGGCAGAGGATTTCCATATGTCTCCTTGGAGCAGAGCACTTAGCATGAGCTAAGTCAAGGCTGAGAGATGCTGCAACTTCACAGCCATACAGCTGCTAACGGGATCCTGCAAGCCAGGCTGCTCACTGCAGTGTGTCATGGCCCTTACAAAAAGGTCTTGGGGACCAGGAGAGACTTCTCTCTTAATGAGGGTTTGCTCAGCCTGCAGAAGTGCCAGTGATAATTTCTGAAGGTGGTGCCACTGCTCCTGAGAATAGCAAGAAATTTTAAAAACAAAAATATTGCTATCCTGGTGAATATTTATTCAACCAAACACTATTGTCCAGTAAAGGCAAGATGTGTGATTTTTTTCGCAACTCCATACTCTCCATATTAGTTTATTATTACAAGATATCACTGTGTTTCTTTTGTGGTCCATATATAATTTATTCTCTGAAGTTTATAGGAATTCTCTAACTATTGTATTTCCATTGTTCCTTTGGCTGCGTCCTCAAGGCTCAGATGGGAACTGAGTGTGGGGCTTAGACTGGGGTGAGGCGTGGCCTCTCTGCTCTGAGCCAGTCTGGCACGGAAAGGAGCTGGTGCTTGTTCCAGTTCTGCTGCTTTTCTTACCAGGTGTTGGAGTATAATGTTTTAGTAAACTACTTGGGGGGGGTTTCCAAACATATGCTTTTTCTTTCCTCTGGATCTTTATTCACACCATCCTGTCTACCTGGAGCATGCTCTTTATCACGCTCTCATAGCTGTTACTCTAGCACTCCGTCACGTCTCATTTTAGGTGTTGTCTCCAAAAAGCCTTTTCGGGTCCCTCATTTGGTTGGGTTCCCCCAAATATCCCACCATTGCAACCCATAAGCAGTCTTACATAGAACTAGATTTGTAGTAATAGATTATAGTGTATATACTGAATAATGAGCTCTTTATGTATCATTTCCATGTTTTTCTGTCATTTTTAATGACTTCATTGTGTATCATAGGACAAATGAACCATGATTTATTGAAGGGACCATCTATTATTGGATATGTAGGATCTCTCTCTCTCTCTCTCTCTCTATCTGTGGCTATTACAAATACTACTGAAACAAATATGTGTATAACTGAATCTTTATGCTTTCCATAGGATGACTTGTTAGAACAGGAATAGTGACTGTTACCATTTGTGTTTTGGGGTCTTTCCCTCCTACAGTATTACTGGGAGTGGAGAGAAAATGATAGAGTAGAAAAGAAGATGAATTTGAGGGAAGAACCTACAACTCTAAGTTTATTCCAATTTGATCCCTGGTATAGCATAAATAATATGCTATATTACACAGCACAAGTTTATTCAGCAAAAGATGGTAAGGGCATGTACATGTGTTCTAGGATATGAGAAGACACATAAAATATACTCTAAGTATTTGATAGTATAGGGGTGAATGAGAGTCACTCAGAAATGCTTCAAACAAGGAAAATCTCATAAGGGAAGAGTATAGTGCTGTTGGTGATCCCTCACGAATGCCTTTTCTGGCCAGGGTGATTGTGGGTAGGAACTTTTCAGGGTAAGGTGGTATTTAAAATAAGACTGAGAGCATTGGTGTGATTTGTATACTAGAGAAGAGAAATATGGGATAGAGAGAAAATTCCAAGTGGACAGAACTGCTAAACCAAAGCTTAGAAGCAGAAAGGAAATGAGCATTTTTCCAGAATAGTGAGAGTTTCCAGTTGCCACATGAATAAGAAATATCTGTGC
>PVKM010025011.1:0-20203 GCA_004027735.1 Carollia perspicillata
TTTTCTTGATGTATTCTGCTATGTCACTCCAAACTATCTGATGAAATTTGTGGCAAATTTTGTAACACTAAAAAAATGAAGTGAAACATAAACATTTTTTGTAGTCATATGGATAAAAATTATTGTTTATTGAACATTCAAGCAATACTATCTACTGAAAATTGTTATCAACTATATCATTTCATTCACTATTTATTCCCATTTTAGACACAGGGAATGAAGAATATTACACATAACAAATTCACTAAAATTAGAACTTTTTAAATGCACTCACAGATTTTCTTTCTCTAGGCTGTTGTACCTAAAATTTATGTTAAAAAGTAATTATCGAAGTATAGGATTACATCACTTTTACTTTTAGAGCAAGAGAAATAATTTATTTATTTGACTGATATAGTTTTTTTAAACCGGTGTCTACCATGTGTTATGATTATGCTTCTTAAGGAAACATACAGGGTGGCACAATAGCAGGTTACAGTTCTGAGTATGTAAAACAGAGTTTATTCTTGTATTATTATTCATTAATTATTATAGTACTTGCCATATGAACTGTAAACCTACTTTCGCCCCACCCTGTATATTAAAGCAACATTTACTAAATGAAAAGTCTCCAGTGTTAGGAGATATCTGATTATAAAATGGAGAGATCTGAAGCAAGGATGCGATTAAATAATAATTACATAATATTGATGAGGAATAAGATTTTATTTAATCTTATGTTCTTGTCTGGATATAAGATGTCTAGCAATTCTCTACTCATAAAGGTATTAGTAACAAAAAACATACTATCTTTATGAAACTGGCATATTAGGGAATAAAATAGACAAATAAAATACTATATTTTAGGGAATAAAATGCTCAGTGGAGATTTAAAAAGAAACTAGATTGGGAGTGGAATGGGGTCACAATATTACACAGTATGATCAGAGACGGTCTTACTGAGAAGACAAAACGTGCGCCAAGAGGTGAAGGAGATCAAATTAATTTCTCAAGGAAGAACATTCTAGGCAGAGGAATGCTTGTGCAAAAGCAGGACTACAACTGATGTGTTTGAAGAGTATGCAAGAAGCTGGTGTGGCTGGGGAGGAGTGAGCAAGTGGGAGAATGCAGCCTGAGCTAACTGGTAAATGGGGCAGAGAGCAACTCCACATAAATATCCTGCAGCAGTCAACTGGTTACGGGCATCATGGGAAATCTGTACACTGAGATATACTTTGGAGCCATTGCCAAGGATGGGTTAGATCTAAATGTGTTGGCATTAAAAGATCTCAGTGGACAGGGCAAGTACTGTGCATATACCGTGATCGCATTTATGTTCATTAATACGTGGTCTTCTTGTCAGAAATAAAATGCTTTCCAAAAAGACACATGAGAAAGAGACAATAGCAATAAACCTTTAGAGAGAAGGGCCAGAGGTGGGGTGGAGTATGAGAGAGGCTTTAGGCTTTTACTCTTCATTTTATGCACGTCTATCCCACTTTTTAGCCATCTCTATATTATTTTTACTTTAAACAGACCAGAAAAAGAGCTACTTGTGTATCTGCAGAATGGTGTCCTTTCAGCCAAACCTCGTCAGCAGTTGAGGTCGGAGTCTTCCCCTTTGCCCTTTGGATGCTACCTCGGCCTCCTCAACGAATTTTGCAAGTTTTGTTTCCTCACTTCCTTTCTCAGAATATATTCCAATGATTTTACCAAGTCATAACAATTTCACTAAGAAAAATCAGTTCCTCAATTGGAGCCCCTTGGCTACTTAGCAACTACATAAATCTTAGCACTCATTCCCATAACTTCTGTACTAACCATGCTGACTTGTAAACCAACAAACTGGAATCGCCCAGGTGATTACATTCCCTCCTCCTCCTGCAGATATGCTATGTTCCCCATCATCTGGAAATGCATCTCCTACTCCTCTCAGTAAAACAAAGACTCGGAACTCTCTTTCCAGATGAAGACTTTCTGAATTCACTTCCAATCATCCAGAACTTCTACATATAATTCATCCCGTATTAACCTTACACAGGTATCAGTTTGTTTTGCATTAAGCATACTCTTTATAAGAATGTGGGCCGAGTCTTTTTTTTCTTTAGTATCTTCACACCTTGATCTCATATGATGCTCCTCACACAAAAAGTGTTTTATCCATGTTGCGACCTTAGCTGACTTAATCTTATTAATCCATATTTCTTAGAAAAGCAAATCTATAAAACCATAGGGAATGATGAGGCCTAGAGCGGTCATATTAATAACCTCAAACCTTCTGTGTTGAATTCTGTGAGTTTTTCTGCTCATCTTCCATGCCACTCTCATCTAGGGTAACTTTTTACTGCTGCCGGAGCTGGAAAACTAAAAAGTATTTCCCAGTCTCTTCTGCAAAACTACTGAGATATCGGGAAGGTGAAAATGAGGCAAAAGACACCATCTTGACTCATTTTAGTGTCTCTTCGCCCACCAATAAGCAAAGTCTTGATGCAGAGTAAGAGGCTTTTCTGTAGCAGATTCCTGTGTCCATTTTTTCAGCTTTTTATGTGTCAAGAGGCAATTGTGGCAGAGGCAGTGGCAAGAGTGCACAGTCCTACGCCCATTCTCTAGTTCTGAGACTGTCATGCACAGGGGCTTCCTGGCACCTGGGCTACAGTTATGGTAGTGTTCCCTCGTGTTCTGATGGCGGCCTGAGGCAGATTATTCCAGGGGCCGGCCCACTGGAGCCAGCCACTGAAGCTGACCCTTATGTATTCAAAAAGCCGTTCCAGACTTTCCTGTGACTTTGTGAGTACCTAATGCCTTGCATGCATTACTCTTCTGTGGCTAAATTATACAAACTTGGTGGGTTGCACAATAGAAATTTATTCTCTTCCAGTTCCTAAGGCCACAAGTCTGCAATGCATCTTATGGGGTTAAATCAAGGTGTTGGCAGAGCTGTGCTCCCTCCAGAGGCTCTGGAGCAAATTCATGTCCTTGCCTTTTCCAGTGTCTAGAGCTGCAGGTCCTGCATTCCCTTGCTCATGTCTCCTTCCTGTACATTCCAAACTACTAGTTTAGCATCCTCTGTCTCTGACTCTCTGCTTCTAACACGTAGCCTCTTTCTTTTCTGTCTGAAATCCCCCTCTTCCTCCTTCTAATAAGGACCCTGGTACATGCATTTAGGGCTCATCTGGATAAACCAGGATAAATCCTGCCTCTCAATATCCTTAATTACAGCTGCAAAATCCACTTGCCATATAAGGTAACATTCACAGTTTCCACAGATGAGAACATGCCTATCTTTGAGGACTCTTATTTAGCCTCTCACCCATGCCTTCCTTTTTCCGATGTCACTATATGAGGGAACACATTCTCAGATTCCAGGCATGAGAAACCTAATATCTTTGGGGGTGGGTGGGAGGAGGCATTATTCTGCCTGCCACAGAAAGGTACACAGAATAAACTTGAAAACATCACACAAAAATCATTATTCTTTTCATGTTGTTGGGGGCGGGGTTCTTTATTATCTTCCCCACTTCTGGCCATCCTCCTGACTTAACTCTGACTCTCCTGGATAAACCTCCTGTTAGGGCCCTTTGAGCCTCGGGAAGTGACCACCCCACTTCCCTGCCTTTGCTTCTGTCACTCCTCTAGATGAAATGGCCTCCTCCTTCCTCTCCAGGCAAGGGCAGTCCTCCCTCATTATTGCAGTGAGCAACAGAAGTACTTCCTACTCCCTAAAATCTTCCCCCACCGCTTCCCCTTCCAGGGAAGCCTGTGATCCTGTAGTGGTACCTTTACCACCATACGATTTAGGACTGCACGTCATTATCTTCACATATGGCCCCGTCGTTATCCCCAGCAGAGATGTGAGCTCCCGAGGTCAGGTACTCTGTTTTGCACTTAGAGGTGGTTAATTATTTGTCATTCCTGACTATACCAAAGAAAATTCATACTACTAAGCTTAAAGAATAACTCCACTCTTTTTAAACAGTGATTTTTAAAATTGAGATGTAACCAAGATATGATATTGTGTAAGTTTGATGTATACACATTGGTTTGATACATTTATATATTAGAATGTTTATTTTTATATGTCTAGAATATGTGTAATTTTATCTAAACTTTTTATAACATGAAAATTAGTTTTGGAATTCTTATTACCTTGCTGAACTTTTACTTTGCAGAGAGAAGACAGTAGACGGTAGGCAAAACATTCCTTTTTTCCTAAATAGTTAACCCACTTATGAGAAGATCCCAGTATAATTCTTTGTATTCAAAAAGCATATAAAAATCACATTCCTTTAGATATTAATAGAAGTAGCTTAACAGTGCCCAGTGAAAATTTCAGTTATGATATTTTAATGTTTGTTAATTTAATGTGATTGCCATGAATAGCCTTCTCAAATGGCAAATTACATTTTCCATAGGTAATATGCCCTAAAGCTTTGACCCTTATTGTGCAATACATGAAAAGAATAGTTCTTATATGATGAATTCCTACATATGGAATTATGGAAAACTCAAATCAAATTTGGATATCAGGATATAAAAGTTAGATGATGGAAATAATTATAAATTAAGTCTAACTTGCACAAAAAATAATGATTATTCAACCTAGAATTTAATATTTGTGAAGTATACAAGGAGTGAGTAAATGTTAGCTTGATACATTTCCCTTAAAAACATAATTAGGATCATATTTACTGTTATTTTAAGTTTAGGAAATATATGGTTAATAGGAATCTTTCTTTATTAGGTAAAGAATGTGCCATCTATTACAAGTACTTACATTTTGTTAGAATGTAAAGGGTAAATATTTTCAGAGAGCTTTTGAATTAATGACCAAAAAAATGTTCAAAAGTGTGAAGGACTTTTGGCATTGACCTTTCTAAGGAAACCAGGAAACTGTTTTGAAAATGCTTGTGTGTATAACATGCTGTTGAGTCAGCTCCGACTCTTGGCAACCCTATGAATAAGTGATGTCCACAACAGCCTGTCCCCAACGGCCCTGCTCCCCTCCTGTAGACTAATGCCTACGGCTTCTTTTATGCAGTCAATCCATGTCATATTCGGTCGTCTTCTTTTCCTGCTGCTTCCTATTTCCTCCCACATTATTGTCTTTTCCAAATACCTGTATCTATGCATTAAACAAGATCTGTATTTTCTCCAAAATATAAATGACTAAAAGTGGCGTATTTCTATAATGATATTAACTTATTCTCACACACATATTTTTTCAAATATCCCACACCATGTACTACCATCCATGTGCCCATCTTCTATCCATTCACCCACCCATGGTATTTATGTGTATTATACTAAAAAAAAACAGCTTGCAATGAGTAAGTGCTTTCTTGGTAATAGGACTACACAAGAATCTAAAAAGAACTTACAAAACTCAACACCAAAAAAAAACCAACTCAATTTAAAAATGGGCAAAGGACCTGACTAGACAGTTCTCCAAAGAGGACACACAGTTGATCAATAAACATATGGAAATATGCTCGAAGTCTCTAATTATGAAAGAAATGCAAATTAAACCACAGTGAGGTGCCATCTCACTCCTCTCAGAATGGCCATCATCAATAAATCAACAAACAACAAGTGCTGGTGAGGCTGTGGAGAAAGGGGAACTCTTTGGCAGATTGGAGAAGCCACTGTTGAAAGCAGTATGGAGACACCTCAAAAAATTAAAAACAAATCTACCTTTGACCCAGCAATCCCACTTCTGGAAATATATCCGAAGGAACTCGAAACACTAATTTGAAAGAACATAAGCATCCCTATGTTCATTGCAGCATTGTTTACAGTCATGAAGATATGTAAGCAGCTCAAGTGTCCATCAATTGATGAGTGGATAAAACAACTGCAGGACATTTACACAATGGAATGCTACTCAACCATAAAAAAGAAGAAAATTTTACCTTTTGCAACAGTATGGATGGACCTGGAGAACATTATGTTAACTGAAATAAGCCAGTGAGAGAGATACAAACAGCATATGATTTCACTCATACGTGGAATCTAATGAACAAACTGAACTAACAAGTAAAATGGGGACAGACTCAGATGGAGACCAGGATGAAAGCTAGTGGTGGGGTGGAGGGATTCAACAAAAAGGAAAAAGGACGCAAGGACATGGACAACAGTGTGGTGATTACTATGGGGAGGGGGGTATTAGGGGCATATTCAGAGAACTACACTAGAGAAAGCTGGTACCTCCTCAGTGCTGAATATAGTGTGAAATCTCCAGAATTTTTTGTGGAGGGGCCACACACAGAAATATTAGCTATTCTCTACAATTCTTGCTCTTTCCCCAACCCCAAAACAACTAGCAGAAACAATGTATAACCACTCTTTAGAACAAATGAGTAAACATTACTAGATTGAATTAGTGAAATTAAAAATCCTATCATAATTCCTTGAACACTTAAAATTATTCTATTAGCAAGAAAGTATGCTAGATGGAAATACTTGGGGGAAAAGTCTTGTGCCTCTTCAATATTTGGCCACAGAACTCTAAGTCTGAACTCCAGAGGCTAGACCACCTTAACAGGTGGAGAGAGAGGGAAGGTAAGTGTGCTCACCCTCTGGCACAGTAAAAGCCTTGAACACAGCAATTCTGACTACTTACTCCCACAGCAATATGTCTGACCAAAGAGTTGAACACTGAAATATTTTAGAGTTACAAAATGTCCCTTCCTCCTTTCCCTCTCATTTTGGTGTGTTCTGTTCTTTGTTCTGTATTTAGTACCACACGAGGGAAGACAAGAAGCCACGAAGATGAGTCAGGGTTTCCAGCCTCTCCAGTAGAGTCACTGATCCAGCTATGATGCAGATTCCTGTTGCCTGATCAGCCCTTTCACCAGAGCTGGGGAGGGATATTGATGCTGCGGCTTTGCTGCCAGCATCCACAACCCATCAAGGCCATGTGCTGCTTACTTTGTTTGAAAATCCTATACTACACAATGTACCAAAAAACAATGGCTGGGAACTACGTCACTTCATTTCTTTGATACTGACACTCCCTGTTGATTATAAAATTATTCGCATTAACATAAAATCTTAATCATCTTAAAAAGTCAACCTT
This sequence comes from Carollia perspicillata, assembly GCA_004027735.1. Classification (NCBI taxonomy): domain Eukaryota; kingdom Metazoa; phylum Chordata; class Mammalia; order Chiroptera; family Phyllostomidae; genus Carollia; species Carollia perspicillata. Next base: position 7,055 of record PVKM010025011.1, read on the forward strand.
AAGAGAAGAGTCCACAGCCTAAAGAAATTTATTTGATTACTTGAATATTTTAAGTTTGGCCTTGCTTTAGAATGTGACTGTAAAGTCTAACATGGGAATTCAATAATAATCTTTTATTTCATTTACTGAAATGTTTTCTTTTTATGTTTAAAATAAGATGAACATAGAAGAGACTAATCTTGAATAAATTTGAATGTGATGACACAACCTATGTTTTTTAATAACTACTCATTTTTCTATTTCTTGATCCTCATGAATATTTATTGTTAGATATATAAGCAGTGATTATGCATCAGCCTATACAGGTATCACAGCAAGACTTCATGAGGATCACGTGGTTCTTGTTCACTAGGAATTTGCAGTCTTTGGTAGAAATTTCCCTGGATTGTTCAGGGACAAATTGGTATGTGTTAGAAATGCGCAAGAAATAGAGATCAGAGGAACCTGATGCTCTGATCCAAGTGCCTTTATTAGAAGTTGCACCACAGGTGGCCTGAGTCTGGGCAGACTGCAGCTGAGGAGTGAGGCAAGAAGGGGTTTTTAGAAGAAAAACTCTGGGGGGATAAGGGAGGGGCTGGTCTCTTGTTCTTTTGGACTATTGCTTCAGGGCTTCAGGATGTGAGTCAGGACAATGGGTTAGGTAAAGGGCAGGGTGGTTCCTAGGTGCAGGAAGGTCAGTCTGACCACAGGCCATTGTGGCTGCGTCACATGTCTATTGTGCAAGATGGGAGAGAGCTTTGATTAAGCCCTGAGCTATCAAGTTGGTAGTATGTTTAATTGTATTATTTTTTTCCTTAGATAACTGAGCCCTTATGAGAAAGATGTTACATAAAATCTTTTGGAAAATATATCCTTTTATTTTCCTGACTTAACTAATTAGTCAGCAGACCAAAATTTAACACTTCCTTTGGGTGATCATCCTGAGAATCAGTTCTCATTACCCTGTGATTGTGAAGAGATTATCTGAAATTCCTTGGACATTGTTAATTTAAAAATACTTAATATAGACTTTATCTCTTTTAATTAATTCTGCTCAAATTTCTAATTATTGAGGTTTTCTAAAATTAAGCTGTAGCTACAGCTGGGAAGTATAACATTCAGAAGAGGCACCACAATGCTGTGTCAAGAGAGTGGAGCATACTTCCAATACCGTGTTGAATAGGAGTGGTGAGAGCGGGCGTCCTTGTCTTGTTCCTGATCTTAGTGGGAAAGCTTTTAGTTCCTGACCATTGAGTACCATGTTGGCTGTAGGTTTCTTCTATATGGCCTTTATTATGTTGAGATATGCTCCCACTTTGCTGAGTGCTTTTATTGTAAATGGGTGCTATATCTTATCAAAGGCTTTTTCCAATCTGTTGATATGATCATGTAATTTTTGCCTTTCCTTTCTTTTATGTGATGTATTACATTTATTGATTGACAAATATTGTACCATATTTGCATTCCTGGGATGAATCCCACTTGATCATGGTGTATGATCTTTTTAATGTATTGCTGGATACAGTTTGCCAATATTTTGTTGAGGATTTTAGTGTTCCACTGCTGGAACTATACCCTAAAAATCCTGAAACACCAATTCAAAAGAACCTATGCACCCCAATATTCATAGCAGCATAATTTACAATAGCCAAGTGCTGGAAGCAACCTAGGTGCCCATCAGTAAACGAGTGGGTCAAAAAACTGTGGCACATTTATAGGAAGGACGACTATACAGCAGAAAGAAATAAGAAGTTCCTACCCTTTGCGGCAGTATGGATGGATCTGGAGAGCATTATGCTAATTCAAATAATCCAGACAATGAAAGACAAATACCATATCATTTCCCCTATAAGTGAAACCTAATCAACAAAACAAACAAATAAGCAAAATATAACCAGAGGCATTGAAATTAAGAACAAACTGACACTAACCATAGAGGAGGTGGGAGGGGGTAATGGGGGAAAAGGGGGAAGGGTTGTCAAGGAAGATGTATAAAAGACACATGGACAAAGCCAAAGGGGGTTAGGATCGAGGGTGGGAGGTGGGGATGGCTGGGGTAGGGGGAAAATGGAGACAGCTGTGTTTGAACAATTTAAAAAAAGAAAAAAACTTTAAAAATAAATAAATAATAAAATAAAAGAAGTTACAAAAAAGAGAGAGAGTAGAGCTTCTGCCCTGAGGTCTCTGGGTAACCTAGAAAACACCCTTTGATGGGTGTGTCTACCCTCTGTTATGTGGCATCAACAATAAATCCATACTACATACTTCCTAGGACTGTTGTAATGGCAAACTAATGATAATAATAATGGTAATAACAATATAAATATACAGGAAATAAATAAAAACAAGTAGGTTAACATTTTATTTTTATAAATAAGAATAACATGCTATATATAGTACAGGCCCGACTAGCCAAGTATTTTACAACTTTATTTGGACAGATACTTTCCAATGAAATGTCTAGGAAAGTTGCTTTTGTAACTAAGGTTTAACTGTGATGGACTGCATGTTCCAGAACATACTGTTTAATAAAGCTTTATTTTGGCCCTGGCTGGTGTAGCTCAGTTGATTGGTGTGGGCCTGTGAACCAAAGGATCGAGGTTTGATTCCCAGTCAGGGCACATGCCTGGGTTGCAGGACAGTTCCCAGCAGGGGACGCATGAGAAGCAACCATACATTGATATTTCTCTCCCTCTCTCCTTCCCTTCCCCTCTAAGGATAAATACATAAAATCTTTAAAAAATAAAAATAAATAAAGCTTTATTTTGATGTTCTTTGGCAAATTTTGGTTAATTTCTCCAGAATAACCAAGTTTAAAAAACATATTAGTTACATTAAGCTAAAAATTATAACCAATTAGGCAATAACGCTCTATTTATTTTATTAAATTGCCAACATGCATGTCTTATGAATATAATTTTCTGATTCTTACTATGACCTTATTTAAGAACATATTATATAGCTCATTTTCTAAAATCTTCTTATACTGATAGTTTCATGATAATTAGTTCATCAGCTCCCTTGTGAATAGGTTATATGGTTCAATTTTAGCTAGCACCACTGTTTTACTGCTGTAGACACACACCTCAATCGTTACAGCAGCAAATCCATATCTGCACAGCAAACACTTATTTCCAGTACACGCTGAATTACAGAGTAATCCAATTTAGAGCACTTTCTGTTAACATTTGAAAAGGTAATAGATGTATTTGGTACGAAATTTTGAAAGGTACAAAATAGTGCACAAGAAATAGCCCTTTCCTTCAACCTCACATCTTTAGCCAACAACAGTCACCTCTAGGAACTAACCGCTGTAACCGACTTCTCAGCCATACTTCTAGAATTGATGCTAATGCAATTGTGCTTTAATGCTTTTAAATCTACATATTAACACAGTCTACATTAATGTTACTGGCCATAGAGTAGGAAAGAACTCTCCAAGGGTGCTCCTAAAAATATAAATCCTTCAAAATGTTCTATCTGAAAGAGTTTAGCTACACAATCATTTTGGGAAATACAACATATTTCTAAATGCACTTTGAGATTGAAATGCACTTAAGCTACACATCTTAAGAACTCTGGGTTTTATTTTTAGGCAAGAAATATGTCTTACTTTGTTTAACTGAGCATTTCCTAAACTTATTTTTAACACAGAACTCTTCTTTCCTCTCCTTCAAGAACACTAACAAGCAACTAGCCAAATTAATTTATACAGGCTCAAACTAAAGAAAGCTGAACTGTGGATTTAGTTGGTAATAAGGTATCAGTGTTGCTTTATTAACTGTAATAATGTATCACACTAGAGCAAAATGTGAATAATAGGGAAAGCTGAGTGTGGTGTATATGGAAATGCTCTGTATGATCTTCTTGATTTTTCTGCAGACCTGAAACTATTCTAAAAAATATATATATAGTATGTCATAAAAAAAGTTAATTTGGGAACTTCAAATGAAAGACGAAGTAACACTAAGAGGCGAGTTAAGAAATCTGACTTTGAGACTCAGCTGTGGTGAGTTGCAGTTAGGAGGTCTCGGTCACCTCACTTTGGTTTCTCGTTTGCAAAATGATGAGTAAAGTTTGTTTCTTTTTCTTGTTCCAATCACTATAAAATGTTCCCAAAATATGAATGAGTTATAATTAGTTTATATGTTTGTTTTTAATTCAGAAATTTAACTCTTATTCAGTAATTCAATTCAAAAATATTTTTAGTTACATATACCAACCAATTTCAGGATTTTTAAAAGAAAGTTTTTAATTTCTGAAGAAAATAGAACATTATTCTTAGAGCCTTTTGTAGATATCAATTTATGCAAAACTGGATAGTTTATGTGAAAATTTTATTGAAGCAAAGCAAAGGTAAATTTCCTCCAGAAATTATCTAAATGACTACATATTTGGGAGGGAACTCAACGCTTGATTACCTGGTACAAGATAAGTCAAGTAATAATCAATCATAGAGAGCATATTTATGATCAAATTAAAATTACTATAAACCTATACAACATTTAAACACCAAAAGATATCTGTAGTAACAAACAACTAGTACATATAGTGGACAATCGCCTGACAGCCAGGGCCCCGTCCCCCGGCCTGCACAGCAGTGCCTGTGGCACAGGGTAAGAGCGCACAGTGAGGACTTTGGTTGAACTTAGGTGAGGGCAGCAATGAAAGAGAAAGGAGGCATGGATTTGCGTAATTCAAGTTTCATGACTACAAGGGACCTTTACTAAGAAGTTATTTAACAGCCTAATATTTTTTGGCAGATAACTTATGTGGTCTTAAATAAAGAATGTACTTGTATTACTTTTACACTTTTGGAAAATAGATGTGAACTGTGTTCTGAAATACCAGATTATTAATAAATTAATTTTGTGCCATATTGTCATTTGTTTTGTTTTAACCACAATTCTTGGTATTTTGTGGCTTCCTTTCTATCTATTCATCTCTATTCATCAGCTATTCCAGTTAATGAGGGTTGACTACAGTTTCAAAGTAATTAGTTTTACTATATTCTCAAATCATTTCCTAACTGGCCATGCGTCATCTGCAAATATCATCAAAGTTTTCCTTAATTATATTTATAAACCATGTTTGAACTTGAAATTGCAGTCATTTCAATCATTACCTCAAATCCTTCATTCTTAAAACAGTTTATTTCATGCAATATTAACTAAATATAAGTTGGCTCTGTGGTGTTCTTTGTTGCTCTAGCTGAATTTTCTATTGTTACTTGTAGGAATTTTTGCTAGATTATACTTTCACAAGTTATTGTACTATAAAATTTTAGTTTTTTAGGGATTTGCCATAAAAGGAAACTCTCTTTTACAATTTGGAAGCATGTAAATTACTGCTGTCACACAATTGCCATTTACTTTATTATTATACTGCCATAATTATAACTTTCTCATAATAAATGTATTTAGTCACCAACCAACATTTATATGACGTCTTGATACTATATAATAACTGTCCTTACCAATGCATGTTTACCTTAAAACTTTTCACAGGGGGATATATTTGAAACTTCTCTGTATACATAAAGATATCCTTCAGCTTTCTTTATCGCTAGGGCAACAACACAGGATAGAGCACAGACTGCAGATCGCTACTGCCCAAGTTTGACTCCCTTTTAGACCACTTTCCGTCTGTGACTCTGTCTCAGTCTCCTCATGGGTAAAACGGGGATAGAACAGTCACTATCTCATGGAATCAGTGGAAAGATTAACTGAAGTAATACACGTGAAGCATTTTGTAAAAATTGTTACTAGAACCATTATGAGCTACTTCCCCTTGAATTAGGTCTACTGTAATTGGTTTTCTATTAAAGATGAAATTTATGTGTCACAATGAGCCGTCTTCTATACATTGGATTACATGTACCCATACATTTATTCTACTTACTATACCTTTAGTACAATTCTTGCTAAATTTTAGGTTATGCATTTGAATGCTTGTTTGCAATACTCGAAACCCTAAGAGTCCACACAATATCTTTTGCTTAAAAGAACTAAAAATGCTGGTGTGGGTGAGCACCTACGTACGTACTTGTTTTCCTCCTTAATAGCACTGAAAAGCTGATAAAGTACCAACGAAATATTAGATAGAAATTTAAGGAAAGATAGGTCCTTAGAGGGAGTGAAAACGGTTTTTTTCAACCTAAGGACATTTCCTGGAACGTACTGACCTAATGCTGCCACTTTCACAGAGTTGTGAAAATTTGTCGCCGAAATTAATGTGATTTGGACAGTTAAAAGAAAAAAAAACCCTCAATGATGAAGCCAATGATGGGAATCCTTTGGCAATGTGTACTAAATCATCATGTTGTACACTTTAAATATATTACCTTTTTTTGTCAGTTATACTTCAGTAAAGCTGAAAAGTCAACAAATAAGGAAACCTAAAACCATGCAGTTTAAAGTAGCTGAAGTGCCCCTAGGTGGAAGAAACAATGACACATTTTTTAACACCTTCACACAAGGCATCAAAGAAGTCCCAAAAGGAACTTTCCAAGAAAAATGAGTATCACAAAGTAAACAATTACTTCACTCATGAACAAAGCTCGTAAGTGAAAACAGTAGAAACAAGAACACCAAAAATTGGTTGTGAAGACTTAAAATATTATAACATAATAATACAATAACATAATGCTTACTGCATTTCAAGAAATAAAAAGTACTCTAAGACCCCGGCAGTTGCAGCTCAGTTGGGTGGGCGGCACCCTGCAGGGCCAAGGGCCGAGGGTGGGATTTCCAGTTGGGGCACCCGCCTGGGCTGCAGGCCTGGGTGTGTGAGAGACAACCGATTAATGTTTCTCTCACACATTGATATGTCTCTTCCTCTCTTTCTCCCTATATTCCCCTCTCTCTAAAGTAAACAAATAAAATCTTTTTGATAATAACAGGAAACTATAAAGAATGAGAAAGCAGATTTGAAAAAGAACCATATATCACTTCTAGAAATAAAAACTATAATAGCTGAAATTCAAATTCAATGGCCAGTCTAAAGAGATTAGTCTTTCCTGAAGAGAGAATTAGTAAACTGAATGTAGGTTAGAAGGGTTATGCAGAATTCAGCAAAGAAGGTCAAAGTGATAGAAAAGAGAGGTTTAGAGAAGAGTGAGAAGGTCTAACGTAAGTGTAATTTGACCTCCAAAAGGAAGGGGCAGAGAGAACCGGCAAGAAGAGATATTTGATGAAATAATGACTGAGAAATTTTCAGAACTGATGAAAGTGACCAATAATTATCCTTGAAAGTCACAAGCAAAATAACCAAAAATAAATCTACACTGGGATGTACCATAGTGAAACTTCAGAATAACAAAGACAAAGAAGCAATATTAAAAGCACCCAGTGAGAAAAGATTACCTCCCAAGGAGAGACTGTGACACGGTCAGCCAATTCAACTTCCCATGAAACGAAGCTTTAGCAGGATGGAAGAAAATAACTGCTAACCCAATAGAGCTCCATTAGAATCAAGAACAAAAATTAAATACAGTTGACACTTGTACAAGACAGGCTTGAAAGACACAGGTCTCATTACACATAATTTTTTCCAGTAAGTACTGCAAATGTATTTTCTCTTCCTTATGATTTTCTTAATCACGTTTTCTTTTCTCTAGCTCATTTTATTATAAGAATACAGTATGTAATACCTATAATATATAAATTGTGTTAATTCACTGTTCATGTTACTAATAAGGCTTCCAGTCAACAGTAGCCTATCAGTAGTTAAGTTTTGGGGTGAGTCAAAGTTATATGCAGATCTTCAACTGTGCAGGGGTCAGTGCCCTGACCCTGGCATTGCTCAAGGGTCAACTGTACAGATAATTTCAACCTACTACACACTGAGGAAGTTTGCCTCTAATAGAGCTTCATTAAAAGAAATTCTAAAGAATGTATTTCAGATAAATGATAAATAATCCCAGATGTAGTTCTAAAATGCAAGAAGAAAAAAAGAACCATAGAAGTTATAAATTTGTAGCTAAATTTAAATGAGCACTGACTGTACATAAAAAAAAAGAATTAAACTATTCCCAAATACACAAAAATATTACATAAATTTGTGGGCTATTTGGAATTAAACAAATTTAAAATAATTAAAGAGTAAAGAAGTTAAATCTAATCACTGTATTGTCTGACAGGGACATAAGGGTATTCAATAGACTTCATACTTTCGTAAGTTAAGAAAGCAGGCTGGAATTTTAGAGTAGGCACTGAAAAAAGAGGAACAGCGTATTTCCTCCATAATAGTGAAAGACAAAAGTTGAAAGGCAAAAAGTATTGGAATTTTAAAAATTGAGTAAATGCAATGTACCAGAGAGGTTTCCAAAATATAAGTAGATATAAAGGTAGAAAGTAGTAGCAAAGATGGAAAAACATATACCAGGTAAGCTTTAACTGAAAGAAATCTCACGTAGTTGTAGTAATGTCTTGTATTGAGATATAAGCATTACTAGAGATCATAAGAGCCATTTTTATAACAATAATAATAGACTCCATTCTACATGAAAACTATTTTATCTATTAAGATAGCCTCAAATTGACAACCAAACCACAAGATGATACAGACAAATTTATTATCAGAGTCAGTGATTTAATACATCTTCTTTTATAAAATAAGCAGAGGAAAATGATATGGCTATATAATTTTAATAAGATTAACAAATATGACCCCACTGAACACACATGGAACACTTATCCAACAAATGAAGACACATTTTCTCCAACACATGTATAGTATTTATGGTGTCATTAAACAACTTTCAACAAACTTTGAATGAGCAACTTAATACAATATGTAATCTAAACTCTGCCGCTTGGTTGCCTTATGACCTTTCTGAAGGTCTTCAACCTCTCTGAGCTCCAGTCTCCTAAACTGCAAGATGGGGTCAATGGCAAACTTCAGCTGCGTGAGCAGAGACACACAGAGACGACGTATTGAAGTTTGAGGTGTCCAACTGCAATGAGAAAAAGTTTGCATTTTAAACTGAATAACTTTCAACAAGGAATGGCATGATTAGATATGTTTGGAAATAAAATTTTGGCAGCCAAGTGGAGAATGTCTCAGAGAAAGAATAAACTGGGAGCAGGAAGATGCATTGGGAAGAAATTAAGTCAGATGAGAAATGAGGGCTTAAAGAGCATGAGACAGGATGACATATAGTCACAGATATGCATGCTCCTATTTAACAGTTTTAATCCCCAAGAGAAGCAACAGAAAGTGGACCTATGGAATATACGGCTAGTACTTTAAAATTCTTTGCTGAATAACTAAGGATAACTAGAGCACATAACTTTTTCATTCCTTAAAAATAGGCAATTTAAGAGCCAGTCTTTAAGGTAAACGTCTTTATGACTATAAGAAAATAGACACTGAGCTACGCTACCTTTATTTTGCATATGTATTTTCTCTCTCTCTTTTTACACATTTTTATTGAATTCATTGGGGTGACATAATGAAATTACATAGGTTTCAGGGGTACAGTTCTATGATATATCATCTGTACACTGTATTGTGTGTTCACCACAGTCAAGCTCCTTCCATCACCATTCATTCACCTTTTACCCCCTTCTACTTTTATTATGTTTATTATTTATTTTTTAATATATATATTTTTATTTTAATGGTTATTCAACTACAGTTTTGTCTTTTACTCTCATCCCATTCCACCCCCGCAGTGCTCCCCACCTCCCTCCCATTTCCACCCCCCTTAGTTTTTGTCCATGTGTCTTTTATACTTGTTCCTGTGACCCCTTCCCCTTTTCCCCTGAAATTCCCTCCCCTCTCCCCTCTGGTCACTGTCAGCCTGTTTTCTATTTCAGTGTCTTTGGTTATATTTTGCTTGCTTGTTTGTTTTGTTGCTTAGGTTCCTGTTAAAGGTGAGATCATATGGTATATGTCTTTCACCACCTGGCTCATTTCACTTAGCATAATGCTTTCCAGTTCCATCCATGCTGTTGCATAGGGTAGGAGCTCCTTCTTTCTTTCTTGCTGCATAGAATTCCATTGTGTGAATGTACCATAGTTTTTTTGATCCACTCATTTACTGATGGGCACCTAGGTTACTTTCAACACTTGGCTATTGTAAATTGCTATGAATATTGGGGTGCACAGGTTCTTTTGGGTTGGTGTTTCAGGGTTCTTAGGATATAATCCTAGCAGTGGAATTGCTGGGTCAAAAGGCAGATCATTTTTAGTTTTCTGAGAAAATTCCATACTGTTTTCCATAGTGGTTGTACCAGTCTGCAATCCCGCCAGCAGTGAACTAGGGTCCCCTTTTCTCCACAGCCTCACCAACACTTGTTGTTTGATGCTTTGTTTATGATGGCCATTCTGACCTGTGTGAAGTGGTATCTCATTGTGGTTTTAATTTGCATCTCTCTGATAGCTAGCGATGTTGAGTATCTTTTCATGTGTCTCCGGATCCTCTGTATGTCCTCCTTGGAGAAGTGCCTGTTCAAGTCCTTTGCCCACTTTTTAATTGGGTTGCTTATCTTCTTAGAGTGGATTCATATAAGTTCTTTGTATATTTTGGAGATTAAACCCTTGTCTGAAGTATCATTGGCAAGTATGTTTTCCCACATAGCTGGTTCTCTTTTTATTTTAATGCTGTTTTCCTTAGCCGTGCAGAAGCTTTTTATTTTGATGAGATCCCATTTGTTTATTCTTTCCTTTATATCCCTTGCTCTAGGGGACATATCAGTAAAAGTATTGCTGTGTGAGATATTGGAGATTTTCCTGCCTATGTTCTCCTCTATGACTTTAATGGTGTTCCGGCTTATATTTAAGTCTTTCATCCACCTTGAATTTATTTTTGTGTATGGTGTAAGTTGGTTCTCGAGTTTCATTTTTTTGCACATAGCTGTCCAGTTCTCCCAACACCATTTGTTGAAGAGGCCAATTTTACTCCATTTTATAGTGTTGCTCCCTTTGTCGAATATTAACTCACCGTAGAGACTTGGGTTTATTTCTGGGCTCTCTGTTCTGTTTCACTGGTCTATGTGTCTGTTCTTATGCCAGTAGTAGGATGTTTTGATTACAGTGGCCTTGTAATACAGTTTGGTATCAGGTATTGTGATCCCTCCTACTTTGGTCTTCTTTATCAAAATTGCAGCTGCTATTCAGGGTCGTTTATGGTTCCATATAAGTTTTTGAAGTGTTTGTTCTATATCTGTGAAATATGCCATTGGTACTTTAATAGGTATTGTATTGAATCTATAAATTGCTTTGGGTAGTATGGACATTTTGATGATGTTAATTCTTCCAATCCATGAACACGGTATATGTTTCCATTTGTTTGTGTCTTCCTTGATTTCATTCTTCATTGTTGTGTAGTTTTCTGCATACAGGTCTTTCATCTCCTTGGTTAGGTTTATTCCTAGGTATTTTATTTTTCTTTTTGCTGTATTGAATGGGATTTTTTTCTTGATTTCTGCTTCTGCTGTTTCATTGTTGGTATACACAAACATCTTTGATTTCATTTCTGGATATTGACTTTGTATCCCGCTGTTTTGCCAAATTCATTTATTAGGTTGAGCAGTTTTTGGGTGGAGTCCATAGGATTTTACATGTACACTATCATATCATCTGCAAACAGTGACAGTTTTGTTTCCTCCTTTCTGACTTGGATGCCTTTTATTTCCTTTTTTTGTCTGATTGCTGTGGCTAAATTATTATGTTTATTTTTAAAGCATTCTATACTCTTACTTTCTAAAACTATCTAAAGTTTATAATCTTCACTGGTAGGTATTTATTATTCACAACCAAACCAGAAAGCAAAAACACTGGCTATTTCTCTTACTTGATATTGACAGCTATTTACAATACTTATAGATTGCTATATTCACTCAAAAACCTTTGGAAACTCAAGATAAAATGTTCCCAAGTAAGGAGTTTTGAAGAAATTCAATTCATAATTTCAAATAAGAAAATAATTTAAAAATCTCAGTTCTCTTTATAATTTTAATTGATAAGAAACCTGGCTAACATATAAGTACATGTAGTTAAAATTTGAATGAGCGAAGTCAAAATTATACTGCACAATACTTCCATGTACCACAGCATTCTATATGGAAGAGGATCCTCCATAAGTTAGTTTTGTTTTTGTTCACTTGTTTTATTTTTTTACCATTGATAAGAAGCCCACAAGTGGTATGATGCATGATTTAAATGTAGGAGGAGTAACACCTGGCCAGTATAAATACCAGTAATACGGACATCTATTACAGAGAATGCCATGGTGGCAGATCCTAGCCAAAAGAGTTCTTATTTCTCATAGAACCAATTCAGTTTTCATTTGCAGGTCCTATGCAGAGTACCACAATTAAGCTGAAAGCAAATGAGGTTCATTTAGAGTGAAATAGCCCTGGCTGCTGTAGCCCAGGGGATTGAGTGTGGACCTGTGAACCAAAGGGTCACCACTTTGATTCCTAGTCAGGGCACATGCCTGAGTTGCAGGCCAGGTCCCTAGTAGGAGGTGTGTGAGAAGCAACCACACATTGATGTTTCTCTTCCTCTTTCCCTTTCCCTCTCTCTAAAAATAAATAAATAAATTCTTAAAATAATAAAAGTAAATAAAGTCAAAAGTGTGCTGAAATACTGTCAGAACCAGATGAATAGAACAAAAATAGAAAAAAAAAAGTGACTCTAAGGAATTTTACACCTTGTCTCTGTCAGTTATTTTGGAAATCTTCCAAACATTATATCAAAGTCAAACTCAGGAGAGATTTGTAATTTATATAATTTACACTTTGGCATAAAGCAAAGCTACATATCCCCAGAGCAGCTATTTAGAACAGAGAGGAGAGGAAAAGGAGATGAAGGTCATCCTTACTTACTACTTCTGTCTTGTCTCCCAATGGAAGGCATCAAACTCTACCTTGAATCTGGCAGCACAACATCCCTTTCATCTCTCATCTGGATTACAACAGCCTCCTAACTGGCTTCCCAAAGTTCTGCTCTTGCCCAGTTTTAGTCAGTCTACCACAGAGCAGAAAAAGTTATCTCATAAGTAAATCAAATAATGAAATTCACTGTTTAAAACTAACATCCAATTCCCTTACTTTGGCTTCCAAGCTCTGCATGATCTGGCTTCTGCTGATCTCTCCAACTTATACTCACTGTCCCCCCCAACCTCCCCCACCGCATACAAGTGCCATGGAACACAGAGGA